>JAHWXV010234745.1:0-18234 GCA_024586415.1 Phrixothrix hirtus | reverse complement strand
GTGGTGCCCAAAGAAATGCTTAATTTAACTACTGTTAATAATTAAATTTGCTTAATACTTTACGTTCTAGCCATTGGCTAATTGTTAGAATTAACCTCACCCCGACCCGACCTCAAAATGACAGTAGCAGGATGTCAAAGGCCTAAGAACTGTAGCAAATTTCAAAAAATTGTTATAGCTGTTTTCGAGAAAACGCAAAAAAACTTAAATATCACAAAAATAAAGTGGCACTTCCGGTCATTCAATTTTAACTAACTTCTTGTTGTCCCATGTACGGAAGATACAAAACTTAAATCTAGTTATCAATCTGAATACAATGATTTATTTTTGACATATGTTCTTCATAACTAATCCTCCAAGTGCTTCCGGTTACTCAATTTTTAAAAATGTATTCGATAAACTCCTTGGTTAATATGAAACTAAATTAAGTAACTAAGGAATATACCAAGTTTTAAAAAAATCGTTACAGTCAATTTCAAGAAAACCGTGAAAATGAAGGATTCAGAAAATAGCTAAGTGGTACTTCCGATTTTTTCATTTTAACCAATTTTTGATTTTGTATGCAAAGGCGATTATGACCTTAAATATAAATTTTCGTTTCGCTAGGTCTTCTAGTTTCATAGTTATTTTATTCATCGTTAATAGTGAAAGTACTTCCAGATATTCCATTTACGGAAAATCTTCTGAGTAACCGTCTACACTATATGAAAGACCTTGAATTTCTAAGAAATACAATTAATTTTTAAAAAATCGATATAGTCGATTTCAAGAAAATCTCGAAAAACAAAAAATTCGGAAAATATCTAAAAATGACAAACAAAATATTGCTTCCAGTTATTCGATGTTAACCAAAGTCTTGATTTAGCACACCAATACAATTATGACCTTGAATATAAATTTTCATTTAGCTAGCGCTTTTAGTTTCGTAGTTATTTTATTCAGAGTTAACGGTGGAAGTAGTTCCGGTTACTTGAGTTACGGAAAATTTTGTGAGAAACCCCCCTAGATTATATGGAAGAGTATTAAATATATAAGAAAGATATGAAATTTAAAAAAAATCATTGTATCCTATTTCGGAAAAATCTCAAATAACCAAAAAATGACATGAGTAAAGTGGCACTTCCGGTTATCCGATTTTAGTGAAATTATTTCAGTTGCGTGTGACGATCAACACAAACTCAAATGTAAAATTTTGATTTTTTAGGCATTCTCGATTTGAAGTTATCATATACACACTCACACGCACGCGCACGTGTGCACATGCACAGACAAATTTCCAAAAACATAATTTTCGTATTTCCACTAAAATTTCGACATTGAAAATTTTAGTCGAAAATAATACTTTCTTTTACCTGTATTTCATATAGGACAAGAGAAAGTAATTAATAATATTTGATTATTGCATGTTGAGTTGTCTAGGCTATCCTTTACATTCCCTTAGGAGTATTAACTTTGAATAAAATAATTAAGATGTAAAAGTTCTAACTAAATGAAAATTTATATTTGAGATCGTCACTACCTTATATGCAAAATCAAGCATTTGGTTAAAATCGAATAAGCGGAAGTACCACTTTATTTCTGCCTGTTTTAGACATTTTTCGCAATTTTCTTGAAATCAGTTGTAATAATTTTGTTTAAGGTTAGCATTTTGTTAACCACTTAATTCCAAGAGAAAGTCGTGTTTTGTCTCACACCAGATGTTTTTAAAAATAATCACAGAAAGTGGCATCACTGAATTCTACTTGAAAATACCTTTCAAACGGTGCCAGACTCGAGCCCCCTTGCCATTTGAAAAAATTATCAAGTTAGGTATGGAGGTCTCGCTATTGTCAGTAATAGATATTAAGATTATGGAAGTGGCAGAGAACTTTGCGAGTTGCACCTGCACCAAATTTTACATTTCTATCTTAAACGAAATTGAAATAATCACACCGGTTCCATGCATAATTTACACCCGGTATATTTGAAACGTCGTAGATTTAATCAGGAAAGTTTTCCCTTGTTTTATAAAATGCGTTAGCAAATAAATTATGTCGATCGAGTAATTATAATATGAAGACCTGAAAATTTAAAAATTATGTACTTTTCTTTCAAAATATGTACTTTTATGTACTAGAGCTAAAATTATGAACTTTTGCATAAAATATGTACTCGCCGTGAGCCCTGTGATTATATTTTTCAGGTGGTATTTTTTAAATTTGAATATCTGAATGGCCTAGAATCTTCGCTACTAAAAAAATTGCTGTACATGTGACATCGAATGAGAAGCTATTCCTAAAAAAAAAATAATAAAAACGAAAAACTTTGTTGTATTTATTTATCAACAAAATACAACTGCAAATATGGCAATTTGGCATTAAATGCTTTGGCATTATATTAAACCCATTATTTATAAAAAACTACATACAAACAACAACTTCTAGTTTTGAGGAATCATTCCTTAATGCCTATCTATCAATCTAAAAGTGCAAAAATACTTTGCAAAAATACTTTAGAAGGCAATAGATTTTACTCAGTTTGTACATCATATCAATGCATTTGGATGTCTAAATCTATAAAGCAGTTTGTTCAATTCAACAACACCAAATGCAATCTTAAATAAAATTAAACTACGATATCAATATCACTACTATTTTGACTGGCTGATATATTATCTTCGGTTGCTTTAACACAGGAATCTTCAGGTGGCGCAATTTCATTTTTAACTAAATCATCAACTTCCGTTTTATCAAGTTTATTGATCACCTCACCAGTAGCTTTATTAATAAAAACTTTTTCCCCCTCGTTATTATTTAGTCGCTGCAGAACTTCATCAGACAAAGTAGGTAAAAACCGATTTTCATTAGCACTTATACCTTGATCTTCGAAAACGATACATTCTTCATTATCATCGGTCATTTCTTCATCTTCAATTTTCGACGAGCTTAATTTTAAATTATCACAAAGCATATAACCGTCGGGAATATTCACTTTATTTGGGGTAAAATGAAGTTTAGTGTGCTCTCGGAGAAAATGAGCCTGTGGCACTGAATAATCACAATGTTCACAAGTATAATTATTTGTAAATCCGGATACACTAATATGGCGTTTATTATGATTGTCGACTGCGTCTTTCCTGTAATTTGTATAGGGACAACTGAGGCACCAAAACAATTTTTTCTCCTCAACAGGTACATCTCTGATATCTTTACTAACATGGCCTCGCTTTTGGTTCAGGATCATAAGAGCTTGTCGATTCGCGAGCGTTTTCTTCGGCGATATGCATTTTGCCGATTTTAGTTTAGAAGATTCGCTTAAAATTTCTTCTTCTTCATTTTCAATTTCATTGTCCTCGGAGAAATCGCCAGATTTTCTTGCCGCATGTGCGTCTTCGTTCATTTGATGCTTTTTCAAGTGCTGAACATAGTTGGCATAATATTTAACAGAATAATCACAGTGATCACATCTATAACGTTGTTTAGCACCGTGTAAGCTCAAATGGACTTTGTACTGTTCGCGTTTTTCAAACGCGCTCGGACATTTATGACATTTATACCGTTTTTCTTTCATGCGGCCATTTTTTAAGTAAGTAGGATAAATAAATTTAGGATTTCCGTGCATCAAAGTTCCAAATTGCGGATCAATTGGTAACGGAACTGGAGGAAAATGTTCGTTGGGTCGTACAATAATTTTTTCAGCAGCGGCTTGTTTCTGTTGGGCTTCTGAACGTTGTTGAAATAGTTCTGTGCCTGATAAAGGTACTGTCATACTAGTTTTCTGAATTTCTACATCGTTATCCAGGCTGTCATTTCCGTTACTTTCGCTAATAACCCAAATAATTTGACCATTTTGATTTATGGCACTCGTTTTTGGTTGTAAATGATTTGGACTCGTCATGTATGTAGTTTTTAAGTCCTTTGTACGATCCTGGTATTCGTAAGTGTGCACTTTGTTGTGCGCCAGTAGGTGATGTTTTTGACGGCCTGTATAAGTGCAGTATTCGCATTTGTAATAAAGTCGGACCATGTGAAAACGGCTGTGGATATTATACTCGTTTTCTTTGAAGAAACGTGCAGGACAATACTTACAGAAATATATCATAAAGTCATTGCCGGTATCGGAAACTTCCATTTGTTCATTTATTTCAAAACCATCCTCTTTATCGTAATCACTTTCATCGACATCGATAGTTTCTATATCCTGCGAAGAATTGTAATTAATAAATCGACTTAATTCGCGAATTTGTTCTTCGTCCGATTTTGTTGGATCAACTAAACAATGAATTTCACCGTAGAGTCCTTGATGAACTTTAGAATGAGACGAAAGTACTCCCGCATTGTTACAAATATAATTACATTCTGAACAGTGATGCTCAATTTCATTACCCTTGGTTGTCGCTTTTTCACGCACACTGTGCATTTTCTCATGTTCTTGAATATTAACCTTGCGTAAATTAACGTGAGGACAATAACGACATTTAAACATTTTAGAAAATTTGCCGCTTTTAGATACCCAAACTAAAGGAATATCGGGAAAATTTTGCGATTCGATGCTAATGTTCACCGACGATATTTCATCCATTTCATCGGTTAAATCATCCACATCGATGATATCGCCATTTTGTTTTTGAGGTGCGATATTAATTCCATGCACCTTTAAGTGTTGATGAAGTAAATGTCGTTTGCTTACATTATAACTACAGTAAGTGCAAGTGTACTGACCACCTCTCGGTTTATGAAACTGCTTGTGATATAAAAACTGCGATTTACTATTCGTAACGTACGGACATGTGAGGCATTTGTATCTCTTACCAGAGTCTATTTCGGGATAACTTTTTTCTAGCATTTTTGACATATAATCTTCTGGATCATTTATGCCATGCAGTTTCAAATGTTCGTGTAAATCAGTTTTATGATCTACGAAAAATGTGCAGAAGTAACATTTCATTATACTATTAGCTTTGGGGATGTGTCCATTTAGATGCGTTTCAAATTCATCGTGATCGTTATTTGAAAATGGGCATTGTTTGCATTTAAAAGTACCAATCTGTGGCAAATCGACATGATCTGGTTCATCCAATTGTTCTTCCATTTCAACTCTTTCGGAACCATTTTTGCTTCCTATTACGACACGAATGTCACCACTGTGCTTCAAGCGACAATGACGCTAAAATAAAAACAAATAATTAGTATTTAATAGCATTTTTGTTTATAATTTTAAATTATATTTATTCAAAAAAGCTAATAACTACAGTTTTTTTAAGAATTTCGATTGCTTTTATAATTGAATATTTATGATTAGAGATTATTTCACATAAGAAGTGCACAGTAACCTCATATGCGCTTGTCACGTTTCTAAACATTTTTTCTAGTATTGCAGAATTATAACCTTTGGTAAATGACAAATACATAAACTTCTGTGTTTTGATTTTTATCAAAAAATCATTACAATTCTTCGATAATTGGAACAAGTACATATGAGATCAGTGTGTACTTATGATCAGAATTTGAGCGAACCTGTCATAAACACTGTCCTAAAAATAATTGACAAAATAAAAATTATGAATACTTCATGAAATGTCGAACAATTTATTTTTCAGAAACGTCATAAATTTTGTGTATCTAAATGGTATATTTTGTCCTAAATAAAATCCTGCTTACGAAAGAAATGAAATTATAAATCAAATAATAGTAAATATACAGCTGTAATTTAATATTTCCTTACAGTAAAAAGAAAGTTAAAATCAAACCTGCTTGTAAAAGCTTTAACCTAGAAAAGGTCGTTGACCTTTCTTTAAAATAACTTTATATCCATCGTTACGCTTCAATTTTTAAAGTTTACCGATTATTCCCTTGTAGACCAAACACATAACTTTAGTTTACAAAAATTCATAAGGGTTAAGTTTGGTGTACAAATATTTAACGTTTCATTGGCGTTCCGCGCCTAATAAACAAATTTTTTATAAATTTGCCGCCGTATGTTACCCAGTAACGGTGTGGTTGGCAGAACGCTGATGAAAAAAATAGGTAGAGAGAGTTTTTCTGTCAGATAAAACGCGAGAGACGAGTTTTCTTCTACGGTCCATAACAATTGAACAACAAGTAGAATTTTCTATCGGATATAACACAAGGGACGAGTTTTTCTAGTCCCCGTGACGATTGAGAAATATGTAATAAAATTAAATTGACAGTTCGAGACGATTTTCACGCCGGTGGATTTCGACGATATATATAATTGGTACTAACGCATCACGAGACCACCACATTGCGGCAGTCAAACGCGCATAGGTCGTACATGAAGAATCGATCATGCGAATGATTTTGTTTTTTTGAAGTATCCAAGTGAATGGACGGGTTCCGCAGATGTAGTATGTCGGAATACCAGGCCTGCCTTTTTCCACCCCGGTTGCAGCTTCATTGGACATATGAGTTCTCTAACGGATGCAGAAATCTATACATAAAATCACAACTAACGATTCTGGTTGTGGGCAATCGAGCAACCTGGTGAAGTGACAACTAAGACTAAGGTATTTCTTTAGCACATTGTTCTTTTGCTTGCCCATTGTTTGCCTGTAAAGGGAGAATCCAGTCTAACTTATAGTCCGGGCTGCCAACTATTGTAGAGGCCAGCTCGGGACTATAAGTTAAACTGGATTCTCGCCGCTATACGCCCTTTACAGGCAAACAATAGGAAAGCAAAAGAACAATGTGAAACAAAAATACCTTACGTCTTAGTTGTCACTTCACCAGGTTGCTCGATTGTCCACAACCAGAATCGTCAGTCGTAATTTTATTTAAAGATTCCTGCATCTGCAGCGGGAACTCACATGTCCAATGAAGCTGCAACCAGGGTGGAAAAAAGCAGCTAAGTCCCCAGAAATTCACTAATCAATCTCAAGCTCGGTATTCCGACATGCATTCACCTGGACACTTCAAAAAACAAAGTCACTGACACGACCGATTCTTTTATGTGTGACCTACGTGCGTGTGATTGCCACAATGCGGTGGTCTCACAACGTGTTAGTGCCAATTATACCATCACCGTGAAAATCGTCTCGAGAGAGTAGAAAAACTTGTCTCTCGTGTTTAATCTGACAGGAAACTACTTGTTTTTCAATCATCACGGAGCGTAGAAGAAAACTCGTCTCTCGCGTTTTATCTGACAGAAAACTCTCTCTACCTATTTATCTTTTTTACTATCGTCCTGCCGAGCACACAGTTGCTGGGGAACATAGGGCGGCAAATTTATAAAAAATTTTAAGTGCAGAACGCCAACGAACCCTGACATGGTTTTAAATCGTTTATAGGTTTAAATGCCATATTTATTTTCCTGAAACAGGGCTTAGGTGGTAGAACAGAGAGTAAGGCGGTAACATATGATATCACTAGTGACATGTTTTCACATCGAGACAATACAAAATATAGAGTGATTAGTGTGTTAATTGCATACAAACAAAGAAATAGTAAACACAAACATCAATATGGTTCTCGGTAAACATGGATTTGGAAAAATTTTAAAGTTTCTACTGAATGAACTTGTTTTGCCATTTTCTCTATTATATCTACAAATAGAATATTTTGTTTTTCTTTCATTTTTTGACTTACCATCACTTTATTTGAACAACATTTATCTTTAGCAATATAACAGAATTGTTTCGTGCGATATAAGTTTCTTATTACCAAGCAATATTTCCGTGAACGATATCGTCGTCATTTCAATACAATACCATGCTATTTTCAAAATCCTTAATTACAATCTAAACCTCTTCCATAAGTTAATTAAAATATTTTTTTTTAGTTACTAAGAAATTATTTTGCTATAATTATTTCAGTTAAAAGATATTAGCTTTATTCGCGGCAAAAATCCCTGATCAGTCAGAGCCAAATTCGATGCACACTTCAATTTTCAGTGTTCACTGCAAACGCTGGCTCTGACTGATCAGGGATCGTTACCGCAAATAAAGCTATTATTATTACTATTGCTGATCACCATTTTGTATTTAATTTTTAACTTGATTTATGTTAGAGATTATTAGTATTAACTAGTAGAATCCCATTTTAGATAAACCATAATTGATTTTCAACTTTAACCAATTTGTGACTGTATTATTCATTTGTTTATTTTACATGTACCTTTCATTTCGGTAGCATAAACCTAGACTAGAAATAGATATTTAAGATACAAACTTTGTACATCATGTACCAGCGATCTCTGGTAAACATTATTTAGCAATCACATCAACACTTTTGCCCAAGATTACATAAAATAACGTCGTTATATCACAAAAGAATTCAGTTTTAAGCCATCATCGCTAAGTTATACCCTGAAGTTTAGCTTACAACCATCTATATTTTGTCTTTAGCGATTCTTACATGATTTTGTTTATTTTTGAGGCAAAACTGCATATACCTTTACTTTGCCCATTTACTTTAGCTCTTTCAACATGGTTTGTCACAGAAAATTTAGTTCTAGAAAAATCCTCACCTTCTGCTAGCTGCCTCCATAGAATTATCATCTTGTAACACTGTGACAAAACCCATTTTGACTCTGACATGTTGCAATGGTTAAATTACTTAAAATACTCTTTTTAGTTAAGTTTTAATAGTTTTAATTTATTACGGAAAATGTTTACTGTATATAATTCACTCACGGTTTTTAAATAAATTCTCTTTCTGTATATTTAAGTACAACGGAACATGATTTTATGCTTAGTAATTTATTTTTGCGAAAACTGCATTTTGCAAATTCTATTACGAGTAAGTGTCACGATCTAACATATCCAAATTTAATTTAAAACCTTTATTAGAATGCTACGAACATTTGCAATAAATAAAGCTTATCAAAGTTTTTTCATCGTCAGGCTTTTGCACGTCTTTTTGTTCTGAGTTAGTTACTGTCCTTATCCAAATGCTATAGTTGCGTCTTGATGTGCTTCCGTTATAGGCTAATAAGGGAATGTTGTCAGATTTTGATGGCATTCCGCTAATAAAGGACAACATTTTTTTTTCTTGAAGTTGCCACCATGGATTTGTTTCTTAGAAAAGGCGTTGTTGACAGGACAATGGGGAGAACAAAATAAAATTTTTATTTTTAGAGAAAAGTAACTAAATTGGTTAGTTTTGTAATCGGATAAAAAACACGATAGACGCGTTTCTTTCACGTCCGTGTCGATTCAGAATCTAATCGTTCCAGTAAGTGTGACATCCGATAGGGTTCGGTGACATTTCAAAAGCGGGTACGCATTCGTTGAGTAGTTGGGGCAATAAATTCGGTCGTGTGTTGGTTCTGTGTTAAAAGAAAAACGTTCAGTGTGTTTAGGAACTCAACATAACGTCAAATGTTGGAACAACCGACCTAAGAGATGGAATGGTATATCTCTGGGAATTAATCAGCGTGTTTCACGTTGTAGCAGTTTTGTTGAACGTGTGAAGTACTTCGGCAGGCGCAGGAACCCATAAGCCATCACGACAGACCATTTTGGGTAATTCAACAACCCAAACTAAGGTACCCCACTTTTGTTAGTGTTCTCTGGCTTCTTACTGTTGCCGTTAGAAAGGTGTAAGAACTTAAACTTTCTCGTGTGAGATGGGAGATCACTAATACATATTTTCTGTGGAGATCGTGGACGCATACTTGCGTTGATGGTGTCTAAATATAGATTACCCGAATTTTAATGTCTTCTATCTCTTGAATAAGGCCAAATTCTAGGAACAGAGAAGTTATTCTGTAACCTTTTTATAACTGTTGATTGTGTATGTACGTTAATTAACCCCCATTTCATTGTCAATAGATGTCTTGTCATTTATTTTTGACAGTAGAATAAGCTAATTAAGAATATTTTAAATTTCAGAGGATACGTGCTAATTAAGACTGTAATCAAAATTTATACTAATCCTTGGGGTCTTGGCAAAAGGAAGCCCGTGACAAATTGACAAAAGGCCTTGGGAACTGCTTCTATCCATATCTTGAGCGGCAATCCAGAGTAGTGGCGCCCTCTTTCTCTTCCTATACCCCAATTTTTAATGGAGCGCTGATGGTGCTGGTGTAATTCTTAGGGACCCACCCTCCTTCAATAAGCTAGTGGCCACCAGTACTCTTGTTGCGGTGTAAAACCAAAAGCGCTCGTAACAATGTTCTGAATTAATTTAATTAGGAATTGTATTTTGAATTTGATTAGTTCACAACTGTGGAGCGTATGCTAAGTGAAAGCTGTTTTTTGATCAAACAGTCTCATTGTTTTGAAGTCCTTGAAGACATCTCCTTTTATGGACCACGACATAAATGATGCAATAGTGAAGTTTTTCCCGATTATGTCAATAATAAAATTACCATATGGAAGTTGCTTGTATTTCGATTTTCTTTTAGACAAAAATTGCAGAATCGAGTTGGTGATTTTCTATTTAAGTTGGTACTAAATCTAGGGGGAAACCAAATTCTGTCTCTAACACATGGGCTCTTATGGAGCTTTTCGATAACAAACATCGATTTTCCCCCAGATCTGAGGGAATTTTACTTTGAATTTTTCGGAGTGGTCCAGAACTGTCATAGCATAACTACTATTATACTAAATTATATTCCTCAAGCGATTCTTTATGAATTTATGTACACTATGACAAACCATGCATACAATATTTTCACATAAGTAAATTTTGGATGTTGTTGCGCATGGGACCGCAATCTACAATCACTGTGGATTTCTTTGTTCTACTACATGTGGTATCTGCCTTCAATCCGAGCCAATTTACAAATAACATACGAGCTTTCTTACATAAATTTGTTTCGATCAATTATTAGATAGTTATTTTGAATTATTTAATTATGTGTGACCTTATGCAAAGTAACGCCGCCTGTTAATTATTTTTAATAACTTATTTTGCCTATCTTGGTAAAAGAAATGTACCGACAGAAGTTTACCATGAAATCTTTCACTGTCTAGTAATACTTTATACTGTAATATTTGATGTCCAGGTTTGATGGACTGACATACAGCCTTTTTTCTTGAGAAAAATAACTTTATAATGTGTCTTCGGCCTATTTGTTTATTAAGGTTGACTTGTATACTACGGTACGATTTACTCTTTGAACTAATTAATGTTCCTAAAAGATAAAGTTACTATTGTGATTTGAATTATATATGAGGTGTATTTTAGAAATTCATTTGCGTTAGCTTTAATCCAGTAAAAAAGCATAGTCGTTAACTTTTTTGTCTTGAGAATATTTAATTTAGGAGTTTAATGACATTACTTATTATATTTATATCCGGCGAAAACGTAATTTCAGTAACCATTTGCTTGATGTATGCATGCTTCGAGAATATAAATTACTGTTATATTTTTTTATTGTCATAATTATTGTTATGTAATTTAACTACCAATTTTGCCACACTGCTTTCTTATTTTCTACGAACATTAGTACCTCCCATTTTACAGCTAGGTAGAATTTCTTGTTGCTGGACTAACTCTGAAGCTTAGTAAGATTTAGGGTATAGTAAGTATGCCACACACCTTGTTGTTCATGTGTCTGTTGCTCTTCAATCTTCCAAATGACTGACGTCTATTTTTCTACTCTTTCGAACATGCTATGCTGACTCCAATCTCTCTCCGATACAATCTGGCTGGTGCACTCACCTTATGACATAGGGGTCTAAAATTCATTTGTCGTGTTTACCTAACTTTACGTTACGTTTCATAAAATAAAGTAAATATTGTAGTAACAAAAAAAGGCATTTAAAATTTTATTCGGATTATCTGCCCATCGCAATCACCTTCATTCTTAGTACACATAATTAGCAATTGCGTATTTCCATAAAAATTGAATGTTTTGCCCCCAAAATAATGTGCAAAAAACAAGATTTTTGTTTGCCATTAGAAGTTATATTACTGCAGTATTTTTCGCCAAAAAAATTCAATACAAGATTAAATATGAAATATAATTTGACACTTTCATTGTGCATATATAATCTACAACCATTTGTAAAAATCCTAACTGCAAATAATGTAACATTGTTCAAAACATGCCGGCAATGTGAAATCATGTTGTGTACATTTTAAAGCAACGTAATACACAAAATAAAAGGCGTGGTAAAAAGAAATCTATTATATTATATATTATATTATAATATGCACTGTTTTGTTCGATAACTTATTGCCTCTCTCATGGAAACCCGCGTCCCTATTGGCAAAAAATTGGGACAGTCAATTTTCACAAGCTTCTCTTGAGGCGAATTTTTCACCATAGATAGGAACAGGTCCGGAACCAAACTCCCGCAGCTTCTGGCGAGTCACTATCGATGTGTGTGACCTGGCGTTATCCTGATGAAACACAATTCCTCTCCTATTGGCTAAAGCTGGCTCCTTCTGGGCGATTGCTTCTTTCAGACGGTCCAATTGTTGACAGTACAGGTCTGAATTAAAAATTTGGCCATAGGGGAGCAGCTCATAGCAGATGATTCCCTGCCAATCCCACTAAACACACAGCGAAACCTTCCTAACCATCAATCCTGGCTTGGCTACCGTTTGTGCCTGCTCACCGTGATTCGCCCACGACCATCTTTGCTTGACAATAAGTGACCCATTTTTCATCACCGATTTTATTGCGATTCAGCAACGATTTGCTGTCCATGAGGTTTGTTTATGCTAACTCGTGTAACCAGCCTTATTCAAGTGGTTCCTGGGTAATCGAAACAGTGCTTACATGACGGTCGGACTTGACGATTTCTATTATTTTATTTATCGACATTTTTGACAATTGCGCTTCCAGAGTGTGGTGTATCTTTGACATCAAAATTACCTGAACGAAATCGACGAAACCGAAATTGCACATGATTGGCTGTTACAGTATCAAAACTATTCACATTTTCAGCCGCCTGGCTTGCGTTTTCGCCTTTATTGAAGAAAAACTGTAAAATATGGTGTATTTTCTCTTTTCTCCATCTTTGACATGCGCTCAAACAATACTGAGTCAAGCAATCGCAAAACAACCTCAGAAGTTTTTTTAGTATGAAATCTTGTCTTTCTAACGCCATCTAGCGTAACTCGATCGCATTTATACAACGCAAGATGCAGATTACTAAAGCGATCTATTGGAAAAAATATGGATTTCTTTTTATCACGCCTATTATATTGAAGAGTAATGCCTAACAAAGGCAATGATCATTGTTTGACACTGCAAATTAAATGGACTTAAAATATTTCGGAAACCATGCATTTTTGAAAATTATTTCGTACAAATCTTTTATTTTAAAATTCATCAAGTATTCGCAGCTTTTATATTATCAATTATTTTTAGGACACGTTGTATACAGAATGTTAACGATTCTCTAATTTTTTGCAGTTTTTGATAAAGTTCGATAAAAACAGTGCCTATTAATTTTAGTCCAATAGGAGCTTTATTTTGGACTTTTGATTTTATTAGAAATAACCTTAACCAAAAACTGCAAACTCATAGATTTAAAATTTTCAGTGCTCACTAGATTTTTGCCATCAGACTGACATCATTATAAACTTAAAATTGGAAACCGTAATTATCAGCTTTTTTATATTCATTTATTCATAAACTTATGTTGTCACACTTATTACTATAACAAAGCATCTAAAGCCTTATTTAAATGCACATGCAATGTGTTATTAGATATTTAAAGTGCTACATGGCAAAATTAAAGTTGGCGAATGCCATCTTAAAAATAAACATTACACACAGCCAATATATCACCCACAGTAAAGCCGATGTTCTACTATAAACATTTTTAGAAATGCTTTTTATAAAAACCTTAGACATCGCATGCAGCAATCATATGTTTAACACGTTAGGCACCGAATGACATCTAAGCGATATCTCACCTTTGCGTTCCCCTGAGATGGCGAGACATCACTTCTATGTCTCATCCTAAATGTACAAAAATGATGTCTCGCTATAATGCGAAATACATAGAATACGAAAGTTAACCATCTCCGTGAACAATTTTCTTGAGCTGGTTGTGGATATTACTGCACATTTAGAAAGTATTTAACAAAATCAATCAGCCCCGTCCTGTGGGAAGCAATTTTTATTTTCTACACGCGTACCTAATGTGTTAGGTCAAACATTTACAGCAAATTATTATAACGAGTTACGCTGGAGCAAATACAGTCATATTATCTTTATTACCTATTGAACAGTACTATAGTAAAATGTGATTATCAATGAACTGTCAGGTTTTGTTGGCATCCCGTGCCAAAATTTAAATTTGCTAGCGTACGTTCCCAGTTATGCGGCGATTGTCAGGACGATGAAAAATAAGTTTATTTGGTCGGATCAAACATGAGAGACGAGTTCTTCTACTTTCCGTGGCGATTGAAAATTAATTAATAAAATAAATTGACGGGGATATAAGTGACTTTCATTATTGCCAATTTCGACGGTGTATAATTTGTATTAACTCGTCACGGGACCACCGCAATGTAGCAGTAAAGCACGCACAGATTGTACGCGATAAAATCTTTTTTCTGAAGTGTCCAGGTGAGTGTAAGGTTTCCGCAGGTTAAGTGTGGCAGAAAACCAGGCCTTTTTCCACCCTGTTCGCAGCTTCATTGGACGTGCGAGTCCCTCGGCAAGTGCAGGAACGTGAAAGAGTCACGACTGACGATTTTGGTTTTGTGCGCAAGCAAGCAATTATTCCATTTTTTTGCTACCATATGCTGTGCCTGTAAAGGCGTATGTGAAATATCAACGTGTATCAGCGAGAATCCGCTTTAATTTATTGTAGAGCCCAGCTTAAATCATTCTAGTTTTGAGGGGAGCCTATCAGTACATAATTTCTGTCCGAACTCTGGGCGCATACCTGTATTTATTGTAATCAATAGATTTAGACAATAATTTTTAGTCTTCACTGTACCTCTTGAATTAGGCCACATTCAAGAGTATAGTTGAATTTTGTTCTTGTAATTTTAATTATTTGAAATAATTTCTTTTTATAAAGTTTGTAATTCAAAACACTCACATTATTTAAAACAATTAAAATTAAAATCAGCTATATCACATAATTTAACAATTTCATTATGATAAAAATTTTAACGTGTATTGTGCAAGTCTCCGTCAAGTTGTAAAAATGTGTTTTTATTTAAATATTTACGATTTTACCTATTGACAAATTTTAACCCAAGACTAATGAATAAAACCTCTACCTTAGAATGAAGACCTCATGAATAATTAATACCATATACACTCAGTTACAAAAAAAGTGGTGCACTTCAATGTTACTACTTTTTTTAGCCATTCTTTTTGAATAAAGTTTAGGATTAACGTAAATCGCATTGAGATGGCTGTGACATTCTGTCACTTTTTTGTGTCCTAAGTATTGAAATGAATAACCTGAAAAAGGTTTATTTCAACTTCAGTTTTAATCAAATTTCTTATATACTGGGAACCCATTTTTATTGAGACTCTTTGCAAAAAGTGTTTTTTATCGGTCGTTTGAAGTGAATTAAAGTTAGTTATACTTGAAAATGCATATAACTGCCGAAAAGGTGACAAAAGTCGTGGCCTTAGTGGTTGATGTGTCAGTTTTTGGTTACGCTCCGCTGATAAAGAACGAAATCTTTTTTCTTTAAGTTGCCGCCATGAATTTGTTTCTTAGAAACGGCATTGTCGGCAGATAAATAGAAATTTATTTAGAAAAAGGTAAATAAATTGGTTGGTTTTGTAATCGGATAAAAATAAACACGATAGACACCATCATGACGGAACATTTTGGGTAATTCAGTAACCCAAACTAGGTACCCCCCCCCTTTTGTTATTGTTCTCTGGCTTCTTACTGTTAGCCTTAGAAAGGCGTAAGAACTTAAACCATCCCGCATACTGGAATTGATGGTGTCTAAACATAAATTACCCTAATTTTAGTATCAGTAGATTTGCGTAGTCCTTCTATCTCTTGAATAAGGCCAAATTCAAGGGACATTATTCTGTAACCTATCTGTAACTGTTGTTTGGGTGTGTACGTTAATTAATCCCATTTCGTTGTCAATAGATGTCTTTTATTTTTGACAGTAGAATAAGCTAATTGATAATATCTTAAATTTCAGAAGATATGTACTAATTAAGACCGCGATCAAAATTTATACTAATCCTTGGGGTCTTGACAAAAGGAACCCCGGGATAAATTAACAAAAGACCTAGAAAAATGCTTCTAGCTATTCCAAGAACAGTCTCATATCTTGAGTGGCAATCCGGAATAGTGGCGCCCTCTTTTTCTTCCTATACCCCGATTTCTAGTAGAGTGCTGATTGTGTCGGTACAAATCTTAGGGACTCTTCCTCCTTCGATGAGCTAGTGGCCACCAGTACTGTTGTTGCGGAGTAAAGCTAAATAAAATTTCTATTTATCTTCTTTTCCCCATTGTCCTGTCAACAATGCCGTTTCTGAGAAACAAATTCATGGCGGCAACTTAAAGAAAAATGATTTTGTCCTTTATTAGCCTGACAGATGGCCGAAGCGTTTGATATGCCGCTCAGGTTATGGGAAAACCTGAAACAACAGTTCGTAGGACAGTTCATCATTATTTGCGACCCAAAGATACGATAAGCGTCCTGATTCAGGTCGCCTTAGAGCAACATCTGCCAGAGACGATCAATTTTTAATACTCCAATTATCACCGAACAGCTGTCGAACTAGCTCGAACACTGAGAGCTGTTCGTGATACAACTGTCTGTGCTCAGACAGTGAGACGAAGGTTGGGGGTGTACGGTTTTAATGCAATAAGACCCAACCGAGTACAAGACTCACAAAACAGCACAAACAAAATAGAGCAGAGAATGGGGAGAAAACAATTGGAGACATGTCCTCTTCTCCGATGAATCCTGATTTTGTTTGCGATCACCAGATGGACGTCAGAGAGTATGGAGAAGGCGAGGGGAAAGATTTGCTCCAGCCACTGTTGCCGAACAAGAAAAGTTTGGGCTGAAATTTCGTTAGAGGCCAAAATGGAGCTTTTCATTTTTGAAGAACGATCTTTAAATGCAAATGGTTACATCAGGATTATGTTGTTCCTTTTGCACCTTTTATTGGACCAAATTTCTTGTTTATGCAAGATAACGCAAGACCACATAAAGCAAGGTGTCTCAATCGGTATCTTGAAGAAGGGGGAATTGAGTGTTTAGAATGGTCTTCAATGAGCGCGAACATGTCTGGGAGGAATTGGGACGACGTGTAAAAGCCTGCCCTGTAGTCCCAGAGATGCTACAAGAGCTAAGACAAGCCACTTGTAGAAGAATGGGAAAACGTGAACCAAAATACAATTACAAATATAATTCGAAGTATGTCTGCGTGCATTAGGGTTCTCGTCAATGCTCGTGGAGGCCATACTCATTATTATCAAGAAAAAAAGGATTTATTTGTGTTATGATTTTTCATTTTTGTTTTCATTTTGTTGTATTTCTAGTGTTTCTTTATTTTTATACGTAATTAAAATCTCTCCTTCGACAACACTTCTGATTTATTAATTAAATTAGTCAATTAAATGAAAAAATTTAGTTTTCTTAAAATAAAGAGAAAGATAGTGCCAGTTTAATTAGTGCGCCACTTTGTTTGTAACCGAGTGTACTTATAATCAAAGCCTCAAGATGCCCAGTAATTAGGGTGAAAACGTTAGACAATCACATACTCAATAAAATAATTTCAACGCCAAATATTATTCTTTTTTTGATTAAATAATTAATTAATATTTATCCAGCGGAACTTCTATTGAACATGTTCGTAAATTTAACCAAAAATATCTTATAAAAAAAAATTTAAATTAACATGTTGATTTTTAATAAAACAAAATATTGTTTAAATCCTATTGTAATAGTTCAAACATGAGATAGTGTCCAAATTACTAACAAAATCAATTATAAGAGGAAGTGAAACAAAGTCAAAAACTTGCAAGAGCAGGGCAAAAATGTATATCATGTTCAATCTGAAATACACCTAGTAGCTGGAAGGGAAGGAAAAGGTAGAAAGATGAACCAGCATAAACTTCTGCATAAGGGTGATGATGGTCTCTAGAAAGAAATGTGAAACAAGGGCAACGCCCTAGAGAGTCTTGCAAGTTATCTAAAAACGATTATTCACATATCAATAAGCGAAGCATTCATTACAATGGTACTAAACAAATACATGAATGGGCGTAACATCATATATGTATGTACACTCCCATTCACGGAAGTTCGGACAACTGATAACAAATTACAAAATAAGCTTTAAAACTGTTGAATATTTATAAATAATAAATTATTTTACATA
>JAHWXV010234712.1:0-14504 GCA_024586415.1 Phrixothrix hirtus | reverse complement strand
CGATCGTAATTCTTTTAAGACACATTCTTATCACCGAAAGCAAACTTTTTAAAAGCATCTAGGTTACCAACTTTATACCAGAGGCGTGCCGAGGACCCATTCCACTCTCCGTTAGGTATTCCTGCAGCCGGACGATTCCTTTTTATTTTTTCTCTCTGTTACGTGGAGCAGGTAAAAGAGATTTGAAACGTGGCATGACAACTAAAAGTATATTAAAAATAAATAAACAGTCGTTAAGTGCATAGACTTTAAAAATCTATAAATTATCCGGCAGTTTACACTGAATCGAAAACTCGTAAAACCAAAGCATACAGGGTAAATTTAAAAACCTACGAGGTAGAGTTAAACATTCAAAATTCATCACCTCAACTTTCATGTATGTTAATGAATTCGGTTCACAGTTAGCCAGCGAATTAAATAGGTCGTATGAGACAACCAATAGAACCCTTACCCACCTCCGATTGAGATCTACCTTGCCGGCAAAAATATTAAGTGACAGGAAGCCGTCACAGTTCATCTTACTATTTGTCGATGCATAACTCGCATTGTTTGGGTTGTACCCTCTATTGCCAATAATATTTTACTATTTCCGTTACGGAAACGTTTCACTTACCATTTGTCATTGAATTATGCCAATTATTGCTTGATTCGTCTATTTTAAAGCACCAATTACTTCTTGTACCTATACAAATCGAACAAATAGACTGTTGCTAGTATGCAGGTCTAATTTACCTTTTGAATTTGAACATCGTTTTGGCGACGAGTAGGCAGAGTGTACATTGCTGTAAAAGTCCTTCCACACACTTTTCACATTAAAATGTCTTATGAAGACTGCTTACCTATTGGTAACAAACGTTTATGTTCGTTCGAAGCTTCCCTTCTCTTTAATCACAACATTTTGTTGTTTACAGAATCTACCATATTGGGAAGGAACAGATAATGGACATGAGGAACACAAGACGAATGTAAATAATGGAGTACGTTTACTACAAATTCCTAGACACCGTATTTTATCTATTGATGATGTGAATCAACCGTATTTGCCGCTATTGGCTTTCTGTAATTTTATTGCATAAAGCTACAATTTTTCTTACTGCCGAGAGCAAATCATCTTTCAATTTCAATATTTTTCGGAAACAAACGCACTTATATTTTTTAGCGGACATAGCGCAACGGTCTCTGTCCATTTCCGCGTCCAATAAAGTAATCCAACCGGGATGCCCAGGGTTATTTCCGATGATGTGGGTAAAGGAAAGCGATTCGCGAAATATTCCTACCTCACTTTTACAGTGGTATTCGTGATATTCATCACCCTCCTTTGGTGGTAGTGACCATGGTTTTATGGCTGATGCAGGTGCAGCATTCTCAAAATTCTCCCACCTCACTTCCACTTGCACTTCCACTGGTGATCTTGATAATTTGGTTGCACTCGTTATCACTCATTGTGACTATGATTGTTCTGGTGTAACCGATATCACCGATGGTGATTCTTAAAATAAGACTAATGACAATACACACGGTCTTTTATCAGCCAGTGATTGCGAAGGGGGCGATACTAACTTCTGGTAACCATCAAATTGATCGAGCCAATCATCCGCATTTTCTACTAGACATAATTGTAGTAAATTACTCTATCGCACCTGCAGAATTTGCTCGATCAATTTCTCCATATCTAGTGACAATTGATTCATCTCCTTCTCCTCCTTCACGTTGGGCGCGGGGTTTCCTTGAGCTGAGGGGCAGTATATTGCGTTCTTCGTATCTAGAAACTGTCGCAGAAGCACATTATCATACCCTTCTGCACCGGGCGACTAGTCAAACATTTCCAAGTTGGCACAGAACAATAGTGGTACTTTATTCGAATACATTCTCCGTTTTAATAATGAATGTATCGCAGTTTTAGAGCTAAACTTCGACGAACCACAACGAACACTACTGCGTAATTTTGTATTAATTAGTAACATGTTTAATAACAAATTATCTGCTCAACAACTGCTCGTATATAGCTGTTCTAGAACCCCCATCTCCTCCTACCTGTTTTAACTTATGTTCTCATACAGAATAAATTTTCAGGTAATATGCCTCTACAGAAAAATGGAACGAAGTACTACATCTTGGGAGTTATTTATTTAATACTCTATTAAACGTTAATTGGAAGCAAGATAAGGATTTTTAATAAATTACTAATGCGAAGTTTTAAATTGCACGTAAGATAAACATGTTTTGAATATTAAATGAATTTATTCTAATCGGGTAGTCTTAAATGAAAAACTTAATATAGCTGACAAATTAATATTTAATTTGGATGGGATCCACAAAATTACCCACTTCGTGAAAGCCTGCATGCGACTTGCATGCTATTGGTTGAAAAACTTACAAGTGCTGTACTATATTGATTGTTACTAATATAAGAAGTAAATTATTTTTGGATACTTATTTATAAATGCACTAATTCCATCCATGATCAACATAAGCACATTTTTTTAAATGTAGAAGTCTTGATCATGTAGTAATTCCGGAACTCATATCAAAACACCATTGAGATTTTTCCTGCAATCTTAAAAATAAATAAAATCCCGTAGGGCTAGGTTGAGTTAATACAGTAAATGTGGTGCTAGTTAGAAAGCGCTGGAATAAATTTCTTTTATGAAGACGAAATTTTTATGGATTTTGGTAATATCCCGTTCAAAGGTTGTTTGCCTTTTTCTCTTTTAGCGAAATTATTAATTTAGCGTAATACTTGTTAGTAATTTTATGCCTTGGGCTACATTGTGCAAAATATTGTAGCTATGATTTTAAACAGTGAACACTTTTAACATATTCTATCATGTTAAAGATATTGTTTAGTTAAATTTTACGTTTTCAGTAATTTTACTTATTTTAGAATATCTATCCGAAGAAGCATATAAAATAAACGCCGTAAATATAAGGTACCTAAGAGCTGCATGTGGCAAAACTAGATGTGAAAGAGTAAGGAAAGAATTGGTGATGGATACACGCCAGGTGAAGGAGACACTGCCAGAACTGTACGAAAGAAGTGCGTTAAGATGGTTTGGATATGTGGAACGAATGAGTAATGAACGATTAACATAGAGAATTTATGAGGCAGCTATGGATGGGAAGGTAGGTAGGGGGTAGACTGAAAAAGAGGTGCCTGAATATGATCGAAGAAATTATAAAAGGAAAGAGAATAAAGAGCACAAAGAATGGGAGAGCTTGCCAAAAGCGATGTATGAACTTAATGGAAGCAAAAGAAGTGTGTAAGGACCGAAAGGAATGGATAGAAGTAGTGAATAGGTGACAGTAAAGATGGTAGTATTAGTGGGATGGTGTGGATACTGTATAGTGCTGGGAGTTGTGGTGGAGGGTGGAGGTAGTGATACTGGTGAGAGGGGATTGGTGCATGAGTACATGCAGTAGTTGAGAAGGTGGACGCTCAGTATTGGGTTTTGCCTACCCCGCCAAGGAATAGCATGAATGGTAGTAGTAGTAGTAGTAGTACAATATCTGCCAGATGTAGGTGCCATATCATGTTTAATTTTAATTCATTTCCTAGTATTGTTCTATAGAAATTTTCGTTTCAACAATTCAGTTTAATATTTCATATTTTAATACTAACTTTTATATAGGCTTTAATTTTTATTTTTGATTAACTGTTAGCGTTAAAGTATTTTGTAATAAGGTCCTATTCCCTCGTTTATTTTATTCTGAATAATTTATTTGAATTTAATGTAATACCTTTTATATTATATTCTATATGAGCATCAGTTTGTGCTAAGGGTCCCAAAATGTTGTCATGAATTTGCGATCGGTTAGGATTGTTTCGCATAATTTCAAGCAGTTAGATATAGGGCCGTTTAATTATTTTATTACTAATATTTTTGGTACCTTTCGGAACTACATCCTTTTAATAATAATAAGTTTGGTCTATTTAAATGCCTACAATTATAAAGCAAATATATTGCATAAATGTATACAACGTGACTATTTTATACAGTTTTACCTATTGTATGTTCTATAAGGATAATTACAAATGTTTAATAATTGCACCCTTTTGTAATCACTCTAAATTTATTGACAAAATTTGTAATATTGCGTCATATTTCTGTAGTAAATTTTCATTCGTTTTGTGATAATTTAATTGCTGTTATATTATTCTTATTTAGAATATTCTCTTCCACAAATTAATATACCGAGCGTTCCGTAAGTTGAGTGGATCGCATAATAATATCTCTTGCTTAATTACTACTGAAGGGTTCTTTATCAAGCCTTCATAGCTTTATAATTTTGTGTCTTTCCTTTATTAAAAGTTTTGCAGGTAAAACACGAAACTGCACTGAATATCATTTATTTGTGGTTGGTATTACTCTGAATCGTATAAACAACTTAACCTTCGGAACCGTGTAATAGTTTTTTTGTCTTTTAGATATAATTTCAAATTCGCGCTTTCGAGTTAAATTTCACTTTAGTTAATAAAGGTCCACAACTTCTGCAATTTCTGCAATTTCCCATGTAATTTGAGTTGCATAAGTGCATTTTCTGTAAATTTTAATTTACGGGAATAGTTGTCTGGCCGCATCAAAACGTGACATCAAGTGTCAGCTCTTGGCATTTTAGCGCAATTAATAAAATATTCAATAATACATACATATGCACTAACGTACAATAATCGCTCAAATAGTTTTAGTAAGGTAAGAATTAATTAAAGTTAATCAAAAAGCAAAATAAATTAAAATAGGAATCTAATGTTTTTTATAATTGTCCTAGACATATTATTAAATGTAGCATTGGAAATACATATGTAAAAAATTTAATCAGTAAAATTATTTAGAATTACAAAGCAATGAAACCAACGTCAGTTATTTCAAAACGCTATTAAAACATATAAACACACGTATCAAAGTTATAGGAAGGTCATGACTCCATCAATAAAGAACAGAAATGAGCAAAAAAAATGTTTAGTGTGCATCGAAGCATCGAAATTCTGTAAAGTAACTATTTTAGACGCCATGAAAGAAATGCAACACAAGCAGGGGACTGACACAAGTATGAGATCATGGGGAAAGTAACTAGGGGTTCGCGTGAGTAAATTAAGAATCGGTAGCTGATCAAATACGAGTGACATAGGTTGTGAACCAGAGTAATTGTTTCGGAAGTTCTTTCTGTCTTTATTTTAGTTCATCAAACTATCCTTGTTGAAATTCTAAGGTACCTACCAAGCTGAGGTGCTGAGATCGGATTTCCAAATTAATTTGGATAAACAATTCAACAAGAATTAGGCAGTAACATTTTCCTTTTATATCTACTCATGGGGGGTCATCAATAAAACTCGACAGTAAGAAGCATTTTCCGAGCGCAAAGTCAATATTCATAAGTGTTCACACTTCTATTTTCGCACCTAGCCAAAGGCTTAGGTTACCTTGCCCGTAAGCTTAAATCACGTGTTACCAATGCTGATTAACCCAGTTTTGTTTTTGAATTAACGTAACGTAACTAGGAAATACTGCTTCCCAATTTGATTTGTTGCGAAACAAATGAATTACGAACTTTCAGTATCATACTGTTTAATGGAAGTTCTTAATGTTAAAAATTTAAGCTAAAAACTTTCGATGTATTAAAAATCCATTATTAACAAACTTTATAATTGTGTTATAATAAGCATTTTGTTTTATGAAATTATTAAGCATTTGATACCCAATAAAATTTAATTTTCATGTGGAATTATGTCGTTAACGCAAATGAGCGTCGTTCAGTACGAATGAATTTTTAAACAATCATTTCTGGCCTGTTAGGGCAATTGGACTTATAAATTAATAACTTGCAAACCTCTTTTTCGTTAACTATTGTTTATATCATTGTTTTTACTATTAGAGTTTAAGGTATATTTTGGCATGTTTTATTATTGATGAACTTTGTTATTATAATCCGGCCATTCAGTGCAAATTTAATTATATAAGCGTATTTTGTGCTCAATCAGTGTTTTTATTTTAACAACATAAATTATACCTGAAATCATAAGTATATAGTGTGCGTGCAATAACTTTAAATTTGATCCAGTAGTTTGCTAACAAAAAGAAAGTTATGTCATTTGTTTCAAGTCAAATTTAAAACTTTCATAAGAATATAACGTCTGTCAATTAAATTATTAACAGTATAAAGGATGGAATCGACCTTAGTACCCATCCTTTAATAGTTTGCATCAAGTAAAATACATCCTACATTTTTGTACAGTGTCAATTGTCAATTCTTATAGACAGTTTACCTCACTTTTAACATACAGGGCGTATCAAATCTTCGATAATTGATAATTACTAGTATAGTTGGAGCGATATTTTACGAGAATATGGGCTTCACCTCTATTTGAATAATAAGTTAATACTTTGTAGTATACAGAAGCTGTCACAAATAGTGAGCACTTACAGTTTAGCATATTTTTTTTCAGTTCCATCCCGTATCTATATTACCGTAGGAGTCTTCAACTTCACTCTAAATGTAGGTCCTAACATCTTGACATGCAGTTTCCATGAACATTACCTGGTAGCAGTATTTGACTTGAGAACAGTGGCACCCGCCTTTACCGATTTTGTTTTAACCCTACAGTGTGCAGCCTCGAAAGTACCGATGATCCCCGCATCGCTTCACTGTAGCTTTACCAACTGTGGTTAAATTCTTGTGATTTTACATTCCGCATGCGTTATTTCAAATTTAGCCTGTGATACTAAGCTTTTTGTGTCGGTTCACTCAAGAAGACGCACGTGTAGATTCATGCTTAGATCTTTTTTGCATCATTTTTCTTGCTTTTGAAGAATAAAACATCTATATGTTTAGGGTGAGTAGACATTTCTTGCTTGTGTGCGCAGGGTTGATTGGTGATTCTTCCCTTTGGTGTTTTAGTTATGGGGCTTAAGACACCCCGAAATTTCCGAAGGGCCGCCGACAATTACTAGCTAGATCCGATGCTGTGCTTGGTGGGTTTCTTGCCTTTGGTCGACGTGCGTACCTCTTCATACCGGGACCACCCATTGTTTCTACCTTCTTGTTAACCCGGTGCGGCGACCGGCAGTCTTGCTAAGGGAATCTGGAACAACAGCATCCTGTAGGAGAAAGATCTTCTGTTGTTACAGATACTGTCTGCTTCCTACATTACCTCAACGCTCAGGTCAGTTTTCTTGCATTTTTATCTGTTCGTACACGCCGAAGATGGCGAAATTTTGGCTACATTCTGGTCCTGCACAATAGGACTCCACAACCTAAAACTAATATTTTTTGGTCAACCTGTAAACTGTATTATGTTACTCTAAAATTAATTTCATGGTAATTATGTATATGTATGTATATTTGCTGGCGATTCTGAACAAGATTGGTGTTTTGCATATGAACATAATTTCCGAATGTAATATTCTCTGCGAGATTACGCTAGTTGGGGTGCGTTGTAGATTGCAACGGGCTACATGTCGATCCAGAAAAAGTCTGAGCCATTTTGTCTATTGTTGTTCCGAAGAATGTACGCGACGTGCAGTTGGTACCGTCGCTTCATTCCGAATTTTTTTAGTGTTACTTCACCTCTTTCGGTGCTCACTCGCAAAAACGTTGCTTTTGTTTGGTCAGATGCGGGCGAAATAGCGTTTTGAAGTATCAAAAATCATTTCGTTTCTGCCTCTATACTTTTTTGTTCCGACTTTCCGTTACCTTTCACAATCCAGACTGACGCCTTTGACGTCGGACTGGGCAATATGCTGACTCAACAACAGACTCACGGGGAGAGAGTAATAACTTATATTAGTACTTCGCTGAATAAATCCGAAAAGAAATATAGTACGACTGAGAAGGAATGTCTCGCGGTTTTGTGGGCGATAGAGAAATTTCGTCCGTATGCGGAAGGATCTGAATTTACGATGGTTACGGACCATTATTATGTCATATGGCATAATAGGTTGCAGAGTCCGTTAGGTCGTTTGGCCAGATGGAGCGTCCGATTACAGCAATACAATTTCAACATTGTTCGTCAAAACGGTAAAGACAACGTGGTTTCGGATGCACTATGTCGCGTACCCTAGTTATCTGGCATTATTCCTATGGCATCTATTGCTGCTTCTACAGATCCTTGGTACTGCGAACTGTTCTCTAGATAGCAAGTTCACGATAATGTAATTTAAAAACGTTTACCTCGCGGTTACTTCAATTTTGCTCTTCATACGTTGTGGAAAGTTGTGATTCCTAAGGATTGTCGTTCTTCTTGGTTAGCTGAACATGATGATCAAGCCACTGACCACAGAGACGCGTTCAAGACCTACCATCGCCTCAAACATCGTTACTTTTGGCCGACGAGGCTAGGTATGTTCGCAAATGTCAAATTTGTCAGCGTTACAAGGTTTAACAGAAATCTACCGCAGGCTTCATGGCGCCCAAGCCGCCCTTAGTAGGTTTATGCATTGACTTCGTAGGTCAGTTACTACTGTCTACGAAAAGTTATTGTTACGTATCTGTGGTGCCTGAATGTTTCACTAAATTTACAGCTGCTTCTTTGGTCAGATGTGTGGAGGACAACATCTTTTTTGTTCTCGGTACACCTCAATATATTATCTCCGATAACTGCGTTCAGTTCCATAGCCGCCTCTTCTTAGGCTTGAGCAACCGCTATCGCACTAAATTTTTATTTACGGCAAAGAATAGGTCTCAGGCGAATCCGTCTGAAGGTGAGCCAAGTGCCGAAGAGTATGCTTTCCTCTTATATCCATAAGAACCATTATATTTGGGATGCTAACTTCTCTAAGATTGGTTATGCCATTAGGACTTCCAAACATGAGATCCTAGGAATTACTCCCTTCTTAGCGTTATTGGGTAGAGAACATATTCTGCACGGGGATAGTTACGGTCCTCCTCCGGCTGATTATTAGCTGATCCTAACCGTTCTCTTCTCTTGGAAAATAGGAATTGTGACTTACTTTACTGTGATATTAATCGGCGACTTCAACAAGCTTATGCGCTCAATGCTCGTGCCGTGACTTTTAATATGGGCTATGTAGTGTTACGCAGATATAAATGCATTTCCGATGCCGCCCAGCATTTCGCTAGTAAACTCATTCGGAATGTATTGGACCATTTTGAGTGGATAGTAAGACCTCTCCTAGTGCTTACGAGTTGTACGATTCTCTCCAGACCGAGACCACCCATTGTTTCTACCTTTTTGTGAACCCGGTGCGGCGATAGGCAGTCTAAGGGACTCTGGAACGACAATATTCTGTAGGAGAGAGATTTTATGTTGTTAGGGGTACCGTCTGATACATTACTTTAACGCGCAGGTCAGTTTTTCTGCATTTCTATCCGTTCGTACATGCCGAAGATGGTGAAATCTTGGCTGAATTCTGGTCCGGCATAATTTGACTTCACATCCTAAAATTAGTATTTTTTGGTCAACCTGTAAATTGTATTACGTTCCTGCAAAATTAATTTTATAGTGATTATGTATATGTTTGCAGACGATTCTGAATAAGAATAAATTATTTTGAATAGGAAAATCATTTCCGAAGTAATATTCGATGCATCTATTAACTATTAATTTCTAAGGCGAGCATAGCTGAGAGACCGCAGGCCGCCGTCTTACCCGCGACAAGTTTAGCGCTCCTCTCACTATGATTTCTTTCCTATTAAATTACTTTAAAATATTTAAGATTTGCTTTCTATTAGATTTTTGGTGTCAATTTATTGCGTATTTTTAAATTCATAGTTTCTGTAACGGCGTTCTTGAACATACAAAATTTAATCAATTACGCAAACATTTAAGCGTTTTTTGTTTTACTTAGATGAAACAATCGTCCCTCGCTACAGCGACGTTCGAAAAAAACGGAACACCTCACCTATTTACTTTTACAATTTTGGCTTTAGTATTTGTTTTTATTACGTATTAATAATTCATTAGTTAGGTTCATAGACACCTTAGTTTTTACAAACATATTTTTTGTTTTATGATTTAAAATTTATTTCAATGCCATATAAATTTATGTGCGATAATTTCTTATCGTTTTGTAACTTTGCTACGCAGATGTGACTTATCAAACCTAAGGTCTTTGAAATGTTTTACAAAATTTAATTTTGCTAGACAAACCTAGTTGTGCATGAAGTTCTCAACATTTTTTACTGAATTGTTTGATCTTGGATGTTGTCGGGGAAGCAGGAAACAAAATAAACCTATACTATCGTTGCATTTATCTCTTTCCTTTACGTATTGCTGTGTTGTGTCTAATTTATTTTCAGATTAATGACGTTTATCTTTTGCTACGATTTTCTGCGAAGCCTTAGCTGTGTGAAGTAGGATATTTAAAATTTCGTTGAGGTAAATTCAGCGCTCAGCTTTGCCAATATCTGATCGCCGAATCAATCTACGGCGCTTTCACCCTTGTGAATCTAGATTTACTCAAGCGTTTTCAATTACAAAACTGTCGCGCTCATTGCTTTTCTTATGCATTTAAATTACTTATAGAGTTGAGCTCGTACCCGTTTCAGATTCGTCGGTACTCGTTAGTACCTATTTTGGTTTTCTTCAGCGATACTAGAAGCGTAGCTCACGTACAACAGTTTTAACATTCATTGATGGTTACTACTAGCCTCCACAGCACTAGGGCCAGCCGGTCATCTTTTTCATTTTGTTGCGTGGCAGAATCCTTCCGGCGAAGGCCAACCGCGCAGTTTTATCAATCTTATATGTGAAAAGCGAAAAATTTATTTTTCAAACTACAGTTATCACAGAAGCTATATTTCGTATACATTAATCTATGTTTTACATTCGGTATACTAAAATTCCCGTTTCCTGTTTTATATTAATTCACATTTAAATGAGTTTTTATTGTAGCTTTTATGAATAAAATGAAAACAAAGTTGAAGTATTTATAATAGATATTTGGTATCCTTATATTGAACTGGAAGTAAATATAATATTAAAAAGTTAACTCTTTATAGCTATATGGAAGCCAATTAGTATAAGTAATAACTATTAAATTAAGCAAAACGGTATCATTTATTTTAAATAAAAATGTATTTCATTCATAAATTGTAGTGACTTGTTACTTTCTTAGTTCATCAATTGCTGAAATTTGTATTTTAATTCCAACTTTCAAGATACTTTATAATGACTATAAATACCAATTCAGTTCTACGTTCATTAATTTTACGGCATCAACATTACACGATATTGCCAAACCTCGCTTGTATATTTGAGATCCGATATAATAGGTTATGCTTTTATTTATAAATAAATCTTTGAAGGAATCCATTTTAATTAATTTAATTTATAAAAGTGAAAGCAAACGCTAGAAATCTGCAGCATTTCAATAAAGAAATACGGATCAATCATAATGGAAATGCCAAAAAGTGTAAATATAGTGAACTTTCCGAATTGTGATTATTTTATTATTCTTTTAGGTCTAACTAAAAATTCTTTACCAAATGGAATTTGCTTTAATTTTAAATTGCAGATTTAGCAACCAAATACTTTGTTAGATATTTAAATAAGAAAGTTCTCTTAGGTCGAAGATAAATTTAAAAAGAAAGAATTAATTTTGGTATCTTCTAGAAAGACGAGTAACTATTGTATACTATATACAGAATCTGTATCAAACGTGTTTTAAATTGGTTTAAACATAAATATTTCATCAATTCTTATTAGAGTATATTATAGTTATAATTAGGATAATCTAATACATGTAGTAAATTGATTTACTTATTATAATTTGTTACAACATTTATTTTAACTTTTGTAATATTATATCAAACATGTATCACAAATTAATGGGGTTGTGGAAGATATAAGCCTTAAATGAAAAAAATAAAACACATAAGGCGACAATAATATTACTAGATGCACATGAAAGAGTATTCCAATGTAAAATAACAGTCAATATATTATGTGTCTTATTAATTGTTCAAAATGGTAATTTAAGGCGACCTTAATTCCAGGAGCATTTTCATTAAATACTAGTAATGAATATCACAGTGGGATACACAGCACAACTACAACCTTTACTATTGTAGAAGAATTATTTGGGTTAGTCTTAGATTCTGATCCTTGCCGTAGTACCTTATAAACAAAATTATGCAAAACTCAAATACAACTAAGAAATTGAGGTATAGAATATGTAAATAATTATAGGTAAGTAGGTTGATTTAGACATCGATTAAGGTAATTTTTTGTTTTGGAAATAAATTTAAAATATATTGGCGTAAGTGTGTCCAGCTTTGAAATACTCCCTTTGGTAGACGTCATCATTGTTAATGCACAGTTAAAGTATCATGTCGGAGATATATCTGTTAATTATGTGTATAATTTATTTACCTACTCTATGTATTTAATAATGTGTATTGCTGTATATGAATTTCAGAATGTGAAATTTGTAAAATTTGACGTTTTTAACATCTAAATCCACCATCATGGTTTGTTAATTTGTTACAACTCTAAGGGTTTAGGGCACTTCCTGTGCATGTAATTCATTTGCGTACTATCTATACATAATAATCTATATTGCTGCATATTTAAAATTTTGACACTAAGCATTTAGAGATACCATCTATATAAAAATTAAGGGTTTTCTTTTGAAGATATTGGGTAATATAGCGTTGACATTTTAATAGTAATAGAATTAATAATTAGATATTTAAAATTATCACTATTCCAAATAAAATAATGATTTAAAACAAATCCTTTGGTACAAAACAAAATCTAATTGAAATATTTAGATATTCTAGAAATTATTACGTCAACAAAATTTGTAAGCAAGCTTCAGCCGTTTTAAAAATGGTACCAATAGCCCCACTTACTCGCATTCCATTATGAGATAAGCGAATACAGCAAGTTGAGGCTAGAGTGGTGCAACAGCAGGACGCTCTCTTTAAATTATCTGTATCTGTATATAATATTTTACAATCATCTACGTTATTATTAAACTTATTAAGCATGTACGAGTAGTGAAAGTCGTAAACACAAGTTTTTGAAATGCCTAAAATGGCCATGCCGATGTATAGAGGTTTAGTAAACATTAATTCGGTTTTGGTGAGCTCAATAGCCATAAGATTTTCATCAAAGATGGTTCGGTTTTGGAAATTTGGGCTAGCAATTAAATTTTTGGCTCTGTAACGGCCTCTCCATTGCCTAATGAGTTTAACAATACGCTGCTTGCGAATATTCTCTATTGTTTTCCCGAAGATGGCGTTGATGAATAATTTAAATAGATTTTTCTCGAAATTGTTTTTTGCAGATTGTCGAAGCCTAGTGTTTAGTTGCTTTAACTAAACAGACTGATTAAAACTTAGAATTTTATGAATTTTAGTTACGACGAGCCCATTTGCCAAAGCCTGTTTCAAATTGCGGTAATGAATAATATAGTTTGTTTTGTTATACAGGATGGTCATTAATTTAGGTGTCTTCGCGTTTGGGGGTTTGAGATGCTGGCAGTATAGCGGCAAACCCCCATTAAGGTCGTGCAAGTGCTCTGGATACTGAAAATCAACTTCTAAAATATAGCCTACGCCCGAATCACGCGAAATATCAGAAATATTAAAATTAATCACATTCACTACCCATTTAAAGCCGCCATAAGGCAAGTACTGCGTCATGGCTCAGCCATATAAGTTATTTACGTCTAAATACAGTAAATACTGACTAAGTTTTGATGGATCGTAGTTTTCGCCCATGTATTTGTTATTAGCCTCCGAATATCGAATATCGAATATCGAATATCGAATGCCCCTTTCTACAAACATGAGCATGTTGTTGTCTTTTATCAGTTCCAATTTACATTGGGTATACTTTAGCATACAATCCCAAGTATAGCCGGGCAACGTGTAGTATCAAGCCGTATCGAGGTTGTATGTTTTATGCGCAACCTAACGAAAATTTTGAAACACGTCGCAGAGGAGTAGAATATCCAGTTTCAAACAAAGATCCGAGTATTCGCTTAAATTTTGAATTTTAAATTTTTGCCAAACATTATGCGCATGTGCATACTCGTATTCGGATATTTCCGTTTCATTTAATTTATTGTAAAATGCGCCAATTGGGGGTAGCCGCGTATCGTTTAATTTTTCTAAGGAACTTATGTAGTCATAGGGAAATACTCCTTTACGCGCGAGCAATTTAAACAAATCCTCGTCAAGATGACTAAATTCAGATTTTAGGTATTTTAAGTCTTGAATAGAGGTTGTAGAAACGAGTTCGTCCAAAGAAGCATTCATAAACCTAACTGAATCTATGAATCTGAAATGTATGTCGGTTTCTTCGTCGTCCAACGTAAAATCAATATATTTTTCTTTATTTATCGGAACCAAATGAATCTTTCGCAATTTTGAAATGTCTCTAATAAGAAAGCGGCTGTCGTACCCGCTTAAATTATGACAGACAACGGGTATAATAAATTTGTTTTTATAATTTAAATTGCAATTGGAGTGCGCAAAACCTCGAAATTCCCCCGTTAAATGATCGTGGTCTCTCACAATGCCATTTTCAGATCCATCTT
>JAHWXV010234711.1:0-11543 GCA_024586415.1 Phrixothrix hirtus | reverse complement strand
TTATTAGTATCTTACTATCCTTTAAAAATTTTTAAACTTTCTAGATTTTACTTACATTTACCGTTAGTTAATATTACTGCAAATAGAACAAATTTTTAGAGAAATAAAATATGTACAATTTATTTAATTTTTGTTAGATTCATGATAATTTATGTAATGATTACGTGAATCTAACATTATCCTTTCGACCGCGAATGTCTGAGTTGGGTTGTAATTCGTAACTGGCGCTAAATTCATCACTCAGAGCCTCCTTGTATAAAATATTCCGCAAGCAGAGAAACGCCCAGTCGGAGGGGCGCCGTAAAGCAATAGAAACCAATAAACCCAGTGTGAAAATAGACCCCGCCATAAAAGCCAAGTGAAATTTCATAGTTTGGCTCCTCGCCAGCTAAACTATCGGAACGACAAGAATGACTAAAATAAATCCAAATCCTTCAGCAGAAAAGGCACTTGGACAGTATAACTACCACACATTACCACAATATTAACTGCCGTGCTATAATGCATTCGTCAACCGCTGACCGACATCAGATGTAACAATAGCCACTTCAACGACGGCAATAACCGCCACAGCATGACAAGAATACTCCCACTACAAAAGCAATTCAACAGGCCGCAATATTTGTTTTTGGCGGAAATCACTGAAGTCGACTCTTACGATGCTATACACAAAGGAAAAAATTCAGCACCAAACATTAAGAAAATCTTAAGACAATTATGAGACCTATCGCCATAAATAATTATTTACTCACTGTCTTCATTAATCAAAGCCTTACCACAGGATATTACCCATTATCTTGGAATATCGCCGATATTATAATGATTCTGAGACCGAGAGAGGACTCGAAAGATTCAACGTCCTACAAATCCATCGCATTCCGCAACCTGCTTTGAAAATCTTTCGAAGAAATAACCCACTCAGACAACACTTACTATTCACCATATTTTCTATAACCAATAATAGGATTTTCGCCTCCAAAGAAGCTGCCAAGATCTAATTTTAAACTCAGTTCCAAAGTTTTTCTGGATCTTAATACTAACCATCGCATAGCAGCGGTCATGTTCGGCATAGGGCGTGTATTTTAGAGAAGCTCTGTTTAAAAATTTTTCCCGTCAAATTCTGAACGATAAGCCATCAATACAGGTAGAACCGATCGCACCTAGTTAGGATTCACGGAAGAGCTCGCTGGTCCCACTCTTGCTATACTTTTTGGTCATGACATCCCAAAAACTCTAAATCATAAATTACAACTCACATGATAAGCCGACGACATAACCTTTTGGTCCATGAACTGAAAATCCGGAAATTACCCATAGCCCAGATCGGGATCGAAACGTCATTCTGATGACGCTAAACTCGACATAATATCTGTATCTGACTTTGAGGAGCAGAACCGCGTCTTACCTACAGCGTCTACTATTTGAGTGTAACGTTCACGTCTGTATTTAGAGTACACAGTGGTGCGCAACCTAGATTCCGTACAAAGGTAGCGCCGACTCCTATTCAAACCCCTAGGCTGCATCCAAGGAAATCTTCCTTCAGATATACAGAACATACAACAGGCCCATAATTGTTCACATATTCTTATTTATTAGATTATTCAGGAATTGCAATTGGGCTTAGACTCAACGCCAAAGAGCTGGCTATGATGAGGGGAATACTACGTTTGGACTGTTTCAATCTTGCAGAGAAGTTTGAGACTTGCCGGAATTTCCTCATTGATGCCCGCATCGGAGGTATCTGCATGCGATCGTTTGGATAGCCAAGGTTGCCTATACACAGTATTCTCTGGTCTATCATCCAGAACCCACAAAAGCCGAAAAAAAAATTTCAATTTCCACCAATTCTCATCTTCCAAAGTTGCATCGTAGTGAGACTTCAACTTCAGAAAACCCTTGAGGGCAGTTTTTTTATCGTGTTTTCAATTTCTTTCAGGTTTTGTGCTCTTCATTAGGATTTCAGTATGTTGCTGCTGCAGCTCCCGATGTTTGGGTGCCACTTTACGGTTTTGCGCCGAACACCGCGAGGATTCCTGCAACTAGGTCAAGGTTTTTGCGATGTCTTCTCGGAGGATGGAGGTATTTTACTGCTTGCATAATAATTGCAGCAGATTTCTTAGTTTTGGTAAATCAAGCGAAGTTGTTAATTTAGCTTGATTCGTTTATTTTGTAGAGGCCTTTAGTAGCCTCTGCGTAGGGATTGCCCTTCAACGGGCTTTAGATCTATGTCCTGATATCTTTTGCTTCGGATACTTCGGGCTTTAGTTGGCAGCGTGGCATTCCTCACAGTTGGAGCACATTCCGAAGAAGTCGTGCACTCTACTGCAGTCAATTGTGTGATAAGCACCCCAGCCTGCTTTGTAACACTTTAGGGTGTATCCGAACAGTTGATAGCAATGGCGCTGTGTTGTCCATCGCTTGCCATTTCTGGGTGTCCCCCCTAATAAGTAGGTATACTACCTCCTTAAGGTATAAGATCTCTTGACCTGAAGGAAATTTGGTTAGCTCTGCATAGTTTAAAAGGTGCAAGGTCTTGTCCTTTCCGCTCGGCACTCTTTTCACTGAAAGGAAAGGGAGTCCCTTTTATTCAAAGCCGGATTTAATTTCGGTGTCAGTGATGGATTCAGGCAGCCCCCTGCTCTTAATAGCTTTTCTTCAGATATTAGGTGTGTATGACAGAGAAGCTGCCTATTATTGAAAGTCTTGTTGACTTTACGAAAATAGCTTTCGGAGTCGGATGAATTCTTACGCACAGGGATATGTTAGTGGCTACCTTGGGCTTAATTCGTTTGGCTGAGAATGCGCTGACGATGCTTGGAAATTTCCATGTCTAAGCACTTTGCGAGATACTTTCTTTACTTTTCCAATTCGTGGTTGGCAGGTTTATTCTTTTCTCTTTCAGAGTCAGAAAGAGCCCTGTAAGTGTTGTCGACCGCCAGCTTTGGAGAAGTCGGTGTCGGTTCTTTCGGCGGCCCGTTGTCGTGTTTTCTGTTGTTCTACTGAACAAATTCCTCTTCAATTTCTTCGTTTGCCGAAGTCTACACTTGCTGGCATTTCAACGTCTGTGTTGGCGTTTACATGTTTTCGGGTACGATCCGAAAAGATTTCTTTAGTATTCTTTGAATAGAAAGAGCTATGACGTAAATACGTTACAGTCATCTTTAAAGTAATATAAATGGTATGTTATAAAACGTTCACAACAAATGAAGTGTTTGTATTTAGGTTACCCTTTGACACGGTCTCCGCACCGCCATGCTCCAACCGCTTATGAAGTTGGTGAACTAACTTCTCTATCTCAGAATATTAGCGGTTTACCGTTTGTCTGTTGAATGACGTCATGACTTCTTCTTTTACCTAGTCAAAGTCGTCAAACCGTTTCCCACTGAAATATTACTTTAGATTAAGAAACAAGCTATAATCACTGGATGTGAGGTGCACACTATCTGTTGTTGGTCCACACATCTAGTTTGAATCTGTCTAAAAGAGCTGTGGTGACGTGAGTGGTGTAAGCCCGAGGACTATCGCGAACTAGGCAGTTGTAACGTTTAAAAGTTGCACTGTTATTGTTTTGTATTGCACGTTGAAGCTGTTATAGCGTTTTATTAATTACTGTGGAAGAAGGTATAAAGTCAACTGGATATATACTGTGGGAATCACAGAGCACTGATGATTTGGGCTGAAATTTACGTTACGAGTTTTATGGATTTGGGAAAATACGTATGGTGCTATTGAAGTAACCTGAACCAGAAACTCATCTCCATCTTCAGCGTAACGCGTCTAAAATGTGAGGGTCACAATTGTACCTTTAATTTTGTGCTCCTGTTTTGACTACCTAGGCACACAGCGCATGCAGTATTTTGTACTCATAGGTTTTATCACGGTATCATGAATCGTAAGTTTAGACACTTCAATAGTCATAGTATGCAATTATCTTATAGGAAACAGTTGATTTGCAAGAATTTCATCGTAAATTTTCCTCACCACGTCTCCAAAGAGCACAGATGGCTTATCATCCATGTGATAGTCGTGAACATCAATCCTGCTCCCTGAGAATTCACGGCAACTATTCGACACATTTTGATGATTCGTGGTGTTCTCATATATATTAACTATTTGTTTGTGGGTCAGCTGAACAATTCTGTTTTGAATTGAGAAAGCGTATTAAGGAATGTTTTTGTAAATATTTATGATCGGCATAGAAATCTTTAACACCAATTTGAAATTTGGCCACTACGCACATATATTTTATATATTTTTCGTATTATTATAAAAATATTGTAAGTAGTTAAAGCATTACGTATGTGAAGCTGCTCTATATTAAAGTAAATAAGGTAAACAATGTCGCAAGTATTTTGTGTATTGGAAAGTATCATTTGTTACAATATACTGCGTATGAGTATACTTCTTTCATTTATAAAAAGATAAGGGATATTAAATAAATTATATATTATTTATAGATAAGTAAAGGTAAGGTGGAAAGTTACTTAGAATTTGCGCGCTGAAATTGCTACATCCTGATCTTTGATGAAATTATTTTCCGAGCTAATTATGTTACGTGTGTTCATTTATATGCCGCGACTCGTAATTTAGTGCATGTATGTACCTCTAAACCAATAAGATTCAAATAAGTATCGAGGGAAAGACCTGATTGTGTTAAAAAGTTCAATTCTGAACATGACAAAATTATTGTCCTTATTCTAGACCCAACTACATTCAAAAGATTAAATTTTGAAATTTGTTGTGTAGCGTTTCCCGAAAACGTCATAAAGTGACTAGAAATACACAAATAAAGAAACGACACAATTCTACACGTTGTTGACGTTAAAATTCGAAATCTGGAAGTGCAGTAATTAAGTCAGCTGATTAAGACACTTTTAAAAAGACAGAAAAAACTTTAAGAGTGAAATAAAAGTGCGCAGGAGCAGTCGTTAATTTAAGACGATTTTAAATACAAGTCGGTTCATTTATTTAGTAAATATATTAAAGTATAATTGAATCAAACAAACCCCTTAAATATTAGACTTAAGTAATTCAAATATTAAATATTAAGAAATGTTACGCAATAAGAGGCAATCCCGACATATAAAAATCTACGTTACATTACGTTGAGCGCCGCAACGCATTTTTGTTCTGTATTGCCTAAGCAGCGAGGATGTTATTCGCAACAATCTGTTCAACCGACGCTATGCCATACTTGACTTAGCAGCAAGTCAACTGCGATGCTAGGTGCCGCAACGTATATCTATCCCCGAGGATATTATACGCATCCAAACGAATAAGATAATGACGTTACGCTGTACTTGACCGAAATTGTTCATATAATGGATCAACCGCGACGCTAGGCGCCGCAACGTATCTTTATGCAGTGTTGCCTGCGCAACGATGCTATTGCGCGCTTCAACCGACACAAAAATAGCAACGTCGCACCGTGCTGAACTATTGCTTGGGTAATAAGTTCTCATAACGCCAAGAGTCAAAGTGCACCGAGAGGTCAACGACATCCCGCTGTTGGCTATGTAACGGAGGCGACGCACCTAAAGCATATGGTCTAATCGTCAGTCAGACCAATGGGACCGTAAATGGGCCCAAAGCCGAATCAAGCACCTGGACCACAAAATATTAATACCCGCCGTGTCTTTTGCAGGCCAATATTAAAAACGATCCGAAATTGTCTGTAAACACCGACATCTTTGTACCAAAATATAAAAAATTTTATCGACGCTTTTGTAAAATATTCCCTGCTCATGTCTTATAAACAATTCTTTTTTTATCTGGCTGAATAAATTTTCTGTTAAAGGTTTAACCGTGTTATTCATGCTTATAAGTCACTCCGATGCCTAATCTTGATAAAAAAAGGTTGGAAGCGAACTAAAAATACGACCGGACGTTATTAACTTAAATGACGTCGTTGCCAGAGTGATTGCCATCCTAAAGCGCTGAATAAACGAGTAGAGGGTTTTACAAGAAGGATACTCCATCGTATCGAAGTCAATACCGTTATCTGCCGGTCCTTGCGACCGTACAGCCCCGGACAGAATAAATATAAGTTCCTTTCTTCTTACATACCTAATAGGCAATGCCGAAAAGGCACAGTTATGACATTGCTTTTTCAGTAAGCAACAGGTAATTCAATTGTACACTTACTGCTGAGAATTTTATTTTTGACTCTTAATATTATAGTACAATTTCCAAAGGTTCTTCTTCATATGCTTCTTTGCAGCTCAGGGGGCTCAAAATTTAATTTAGAGCAATAGTTAAATGTCTGTCTTTATTAATAAGTATCTCTAAAACTATCGATAATTGATATAAGCATATATATTTAAGAAAAGTTCTAGAGTATACGACAAGCTACAATAATCATAAAAAATATACAGGGGGCGCTATTTAAAAAAGTGGAGACTTTTGAGTTTGAAGTTGTTCAGATTCGTAGCTATATTTTGAGCATGCTGTAGCTGTGAATTCAAATATTATATAATTATACCCTATCCCTATCGCTGTACTTTCCGCACACCTAATATGCTTTCTTAATTTGTAAAAATAAGGACGCTATCTGGAATTAAAAACATGCCCGAAAATACGTTTTTTTCAAAAAAGCCTTATCTGAAAAACTATAAAGTTTAGACATATAAAGTTCTTAATAAAAAGTTTCCGGATTTCACGCAGAATACAAAAATTGGTTCATATATAGGATGTTTCATTTAAAAAAATCGAACTTTTTGATGTACCACTTTTAAAGAACACTCTGAATAATACTCAATATTTTTAAAATATGCAGAATTTATAACTGCATGACTCGGTAAATATTGGTTGTTAGAAAATTTTACCCAAAGACCACGAAACTATTTACTTCATCGTTTGGGACACCCTGTACATTCTTTAAATAAAATTTAGAAAATAAATTATTATAACCGGTCATATTCTGAAAGGAGAGCGCGACTAAGTGTATGAGGAGAAGAAGCTGTAGTTTAGTGTCAAAGGGCTTGTGTTTGTGAGGAAATTGAAAACCATCAAATAAATATCTTTATTAAGATTTTTCTATCTACAGGGTGCGGAAGGGAAACTTTCTTTTTCAACATAGTTAATTTTTATTTGCTGTTAATGAAAATATAAAACTGGAAGTTTAAAATTGCTTTAAATAATTTCAGTTTTAACAACAGTACCTTTTAAGTGGCGACTGTTGCTCTCGATGCAATGATTTAGCCGATTTCCAAAGTTTCGGTTGACTTTCTCTAGTATATCGACTGGTATTCGGACTATCTTGTCCCGGATATTGTTTTTGAGGGCTTCCAGAGACCCGGAATGGTTATTATAAAGTATATATTTGAGGTAGCCCCATAGGAAATAATCACATGGGGTTAAACCTGGAGAATCTCACCTTTCATGGAGATATGCCACCGGGCGAATATTTGCCTCAAAGCACCGATTGAAATTTGCGACGTGAAAGCCGTAACTCCCATCTTGCTGGAACCATGCTTCGCCAAGATTTATGTTTTCAAGCGCAAGGCATAAAGAAGTTCTCAATCATTTGTATATAACGTTGCGAATTTACAATAACCGTGCGACTGTCTTCTTCAAACGAATAAGGCCCGATTATCCTTAATATTGACAACACACAACAAACTGTAACGCAATCCGAGTGAAGCGACTTCTGGTGAATGTCTCTGGGATTGGTACCGCTGCAGTAATACATACATTGCTTGTTTACACACCCTGATAAATAAAAGTGTTGATTATTATCTCGCTGGCTGTTCGTCGTACAGCAAAGTCACGTTGCGTAAGTTGTTGGACAACAAACATTTTGTATTTCTGGAAGTTAAGGTCATTGTGCAGAATTGACAGATCTCACAAGCGAAGAGCGATCACATATCTACGGACAGAGCGCCTGGGAGATTGTAAAGCTGATTTTTCAGCAGCCTCGATGTTTCGGAGTGTATTAACGGTTTGTCTTGCCCCTGGTCTCCTGATACATACCCATCTCGAGACAGAACCTCAAAACTCACGCGATATGCACGCTGAACGGCAACAATGGAGTGGCTACGTAAACATAAGCCTTGACGACAAACGCCCGCTGCCCGATTGTGATACAAACTTCCCACTACCCTAAACCCTAACCTTCCCAGGTCGCCCCTCCACTCCCTTTCCTCGCTTAACCACGTACCATTGAAGAAAGAAAATTTCACTGCAACACTCTGTATAATACAAGTGTTTAGATATTAAAAACAAATATAAGAGCCAGATTCTTCGTCATGAGACGAATCAAATACTAAGAAGAAGTATGCATGGCTGAGAAATGCGGGGGAGCGGTTAGGTTGTAGATGTGGAATATGTTGGAATATGTTATATACAATGTGTTTTCGATTTTGGCCAATTGTCAGGAATAAATTTATATTTAATATCTTTGTCACATGATTTAATTCGAAATTTTATATTTTATTTTAGGAGCATATTTTAAATAACTACATGGATAAGAATGGATAAGATATTGTTTTCATCGTCCTTATTCAACATCTGGTAGATACTGACGATATTCTAGTTTGCATTTCAATAAGGCATAATATTTTTTGAACTTGCAATTCCTGTGAATGAACTGTGGCCAACGTGCGTTTTAAATAATTTTCAAGCGATTCATTTTTATATATATTTACAGCCAATTGTAAATAACGTCATTTAAATGTAAGTTATATAAATTATAATCGGTTGAAAGTGATCGTATCACGAAACTACTTCACTCACTGATTAATTACAAGAAACAAATTAATCTTGAGGGCCACATTTGACAGATTGACTAGATTAATAAGTAAGGGTAATCATGTACAATTAAATTGTTATGCTTAACGAAATCGAAATGAATTTAGGGAAATCTTCATCAACGAATAGAGGTAACCGAAATATAAATAACTAAATATCAGTTATTAATATACATATATAAATAACGACCAGTGCATAGGTCTGAAAAAGTATAAATTAGATGACGATTTAATTCATCAACCCTCGTATAATTATACAAAACTGTAAATGTATTTACCTAAGAAAATACATTTTTTATCGTTATAATCCTTAAGACGCCTACTAATTTTAATTTTTATATTGATAATAATTTATATAGACTGACTTATTCATTTTTAAACTATTATAACTATATTTAAAATCTTGATTGTCATAGTATTATTAATATTTTAATTAGTTTTTTATAAACGTTCCTTTAAATTTAAATTGTTATTTATTTGCTACTTAAACAACAAGGGTTTAGATAAAGATAAATATTCTTGAACAAAGTAAAATTAAAAGATTTGATTTTACCTGGAGTAAATACGTTATTATAAATACAGAGTTTATTGAGTTGAATGCTTCGGTGTGTCATATGAAAACAGCTTCGCTCGCCTTAATAAATCATTTATAACACCAAATAATCAGACTGAAACCCACTTTCTAATTGTTCAGGACTTCGTACTAATTATTTACAATCAATATTCAATCTCATTTGTGTTATATGATGAGTATTATCTGTGCGTAGTTGTTTTGTGCATTTAGATTATAACTAGTAATATTTAAAGTCTTGTTAAGTATTTTACATTTTAGCGCTATTGTACCAGGTATAACCTTGAAATAAATTCAACACCAGATGCGGGTTGTTCCGTTAATATTAGAGGTACCATTTCACTTTTAGTTCCTCCGGTTTAAGAGTTTATATTGATATATTGATAACTAGGATAATTAAGTTTTATGCAGGCGAATTACTGTCCTTGCGACTCACTGCCAACGATTCGAGTTGGCTCACCCTAATTTGCCTACATTTACTGTAAAAGACGACTATATTCCAATTTTTGGTAGAAAAAAGGAGAAGTGAAATATAGTATACTCCTTGTGTGCTTTAATTTTTAAAATAGGGAATTCACGCTCTCATTAGAGACCGCGTTTAAAAAAATATTTATCTGAGTGGCTTTACATAAATTTCTTCTAAGCTACCAAAAATAGAGATTTAATAATTTTAGAAATTGATTACAAGGGAGCAATGTTTTTAGTTGTTCTTGTAAATTATTTCAAATTCTGCATCATAAAGGAAGAGCAGTTTAAAAGGCGGGGTATAGTTTTAACTATATACATTTAATTAAACTACTTGGGAGTTTAGCTGGAATTTTAAAGTTTCAGCCGTGATTGAAATAAAACTTTTGTAATATTAATTACTTTAGCGTGGTTTATTTAAATTAAATAGTTGCTTTTGTGTGAAATTGCATAATTACTTCATCGTAACTGTTTTGTCGCTATTATTTAAATACAATTTATCTCGATTCCAATCAAATGAAATTTATAACGTTTCCGATTTGCTGCATTACACCAATGCATCAGCCTTTTTTCTTTCACAAAAAAAGGACAATATTTTGCACTTTTCTTAATTTTCATACAATTTTGTATAAATAGGAGGTAGCTAATACGTACCATACCCGAGTAGTGCATACAAATCAAAAGATAAGGTAAAAATTGGCGCCATAATGAACTGACATGGAAAAATGTAAGTTTTGAGTTTATCGTAACTTTTTCCAAATTGATCCTACCATTTTCCTTGTATCTTGTCCACAGGAATGTTTTTTTCTACTCACTAAGGTATTAAAAGGAAGTATAACTCGACAATCAGTTATTGGAGTTAAATCGCATCATGGTTCACCTAGTAGACGAAAGGTACAAAATCATTAAACTCTAATAGAAGAGGCGGATCGCTACCGAAAGAAGAAAGCGATTCAAGTTGTAACTACTTTGAAAAAGAGGTTTTATTACTAGCTGAGGATACGTAGATTAGTGTGATAAAATAGTGAAATTCTATCCCATCTCTTTACGATCTAAAACAGTGCAATCAAATTTTGGCAACAACTGTAGGTCATTTCGTTAAGAATCTTAAAAGATAAAGCGAGCCAAACGTGAACAATTTTCAAACCCTCTGCAGCGTGTTAAGGCTATACAATGCAATAAAGTTCGAAGAGACACGCCACATAACAAAAAGTTCTTGTATTCGGTATAATAAACGAATAGAAGCTCAAGACAAAGGATCGGCAAGCTATAAAAAGCAGAGTACTAGTGCTCTAGATTTGATAGATACAATCGAGTTTGTTATCTTTACAGATTTACAATCTTCGCACTTAATAGAACAAGTCACAGAATAAAGCCAAACAATTTTTCTTTACATTCAAAGAGATACTGAGAACGCGCCTTACTAGCGAAGTCGCCATGCTTAGATACTCATTTTTTATTGCAGAAACAAAACAAATGTGAGATGGGGGGAGAGAAGTTCCACGTCGAAAGATGTACCTCGGGGTTAACTTTAAACATTGGCGTTCGCTAATGTTAGTTTGTCAGTTTTCAAAATTTTTTTTATATTCTATACTTTATTAGTTCATTATATGTCCTGAAGAAGCATACAATCGTACGTGAAATATAGACTTACTATTAGAATATTATTGCTGATACCAAGTATTTTTATTATATCGTATTATATTAACAGCAAGTAAAATTATATATATATATATATATATATATATATATATATATAT
>JAHWXV010234702.1:0-10072 GCA_024586415.1 Phrixothrix hirtus | reverse complement strand
ATGCTTGATTTCTTTTCTTTTGTTACTATTGTTTTTGTCATTTTTTCTAATAATTTATATAATGCTTGATTTCTTTTCTTTTGTTACTATTGTTTTTGTCTTCGCCTAGTTAACTTATCACACCTTTATAAATAAACGGGAGCAAAATATTTTTTATTTTTAGTAAGGTGAGTTGCAGCCCATGGTTTAGTAAACTACTGAAAATTAGATCTCTGACTTTAGTTATTGTTAAACTAGTACCTTTTCTTCTGTGACATTTCAGTTCTTGGTGTAAAGTATACAAAGAATACAAAGAATTTACATTCCACTCGGTGACAGCTCAGTCGTGTGGGGTGGTTCTTAACGTGACCTTTAGTAACCCTGGAGGCTTTCACCTCGTCTAGTTTGACGTTCGGCATATTTGTGAAATAACTAGTTTACAGTGGATGTTGTTTGTGCAAATGACGTCGCTCGGACTTCGGTCATGAAACGAACCTTAATGGTGGCCTCAGTTGGCGGCGGTTTTAAAAGGATATGTAACAATAATAATTTATTTATAGAAATAACTGGTAACTGGAACATAAACAAAAACCAAAGTTTCTCTGGTTCAATTGTAAACATAATTTTCGGACAATAAACACAAAATAAACCAATTACGATTATTCGCGTAGGTATACGATGTCAGTACCTGTATCAGGCTTGTACGACCACGAAGGTTTGAAAGCACTGCGGTGTTAATACAGGCGGCAGGCGCAATGTTCTTCGACTCGGTCAAATCGTGCTCTTCTGATATATATTTTGAATACAAGCATCGGCAGTATATGCTATAAGATCTGAGAAGAAGCGAGTCGCTCTTAGCGGCGGTGGTGTACATAGTTCTTGCCGGGACAGTCGGATGCGAAGCGCTAGTGGGTACCCGCGACTTTAGTTGCTACATAGTACGGCGCTAAGCGTGTCTATGCAAGGCGTCGTTTGCAAACCGAAACTTAGCAACCATCTGCAAACGACGAAATGTTTCGTATGAGGAATGATTTCGGTACAGCGTACCCGTGCGTTTGATAGTGTTACAACTCAACGCATGACGAGGATGAAGGTCGGTTGACGTCGTTCGCCAAATAGTTACAGAGCAACTTGTTTGTGATCGACTCAAAGGCGGTTTCGTTGTTAATCCGGGGTTGGTAACGCCAGAAACACTAAGTGACGAGGATTTATTCTAAACTCGGTCTATATCTGTTACATAGCAACAAAGATTAGAACGTCGTTCTAGAATCTCTGTATTCAGATCCCTAGAAATGGCGTCTTTTAACGGTTTATTAATATGAACGGCAATCGGGATTTTAATAGGATTGACGAGTCCAAGGGACTTGACTTTATAGAAAAGCTTTTACAGTCTTTGAAGTAGGCAATATCCCGTACAGAATCTCATACGAAGACTGATTTTCAACTCGGGAAAGAGTTTTATTTATACTTAAATTTGTATTCGCGTTTGTTACTCAACGAACGTCAATTCTGACGGTTATCTCTGTCTGCTATCTTATCAATACGGATAACAAATACATGTGCTTTAAACAATTCGTTTGTATAACATGACTTAATACTTCGCAATAGCTTTAAATTATTTTTTACTAATTCTTAATATTTGAATCACCTAAGTTTGTTACTTATATTAAATATTATTAATTATCAAAACAATTCCGTCTGATTTCGGACGGTAACTGATAATATTTGCGTCAGATTGTGCAATCTTTCTTAATTAGCTTCTAGCATTTTTATTACAGCTTTTAATTAAGCACTTTCTATATTTATAATTTAATCTAAACTGATACACTCGCGCACGATAATTGTCACTTTCTTAAAGTTTGTTCTGTCGTTAATTCAGTCTTTAAAATTACATTTACGGAATCACTAGTATAGCGAAAACGCGTAGAGTTCTCGGAATTTCATTAAATTGTGTTTCGCGTTATTATGGCGTTTCGCGGAAATGTTACACTTACTCCTCGTGCCGGTGAAGGGGATGACACGGCGGGCTGCAGGTAGTTGACGATTGAGGCTCGAGGTGGCGGAATCTGGTGTTGTCGGTTAATGCCATCTTGATATTAGCTGGTAGTTTAGGTGGAGGTTGGGGTCTTGCTGCCTGCGCTTGACTTTGGCTTTGGTGAAGAAGAATTTCCGGCCATCGCTGGTTTTAAACAGCGGTTTGTGCGCCTTCCTTTTCCACCTGTGGATTGTAGGGGTTGTTATGGCTGGAAGCAGTGGTGGTGAAAGGCCAAACAGGTGTCGGAATAGGTCGTCGATCTGCGGTAGTTGATAGATCGGCGGGATGGTGCAGTTCTTGTCGGTCTGGTGGGCGTTGACGGTCTCGGCCATCATGACGTCTTCGTCCATGGGCTTGAGATTGAGCGGCGGTGGATGTCTGGGCGGAGAGTCGGGTGATGGTTCCGTAATCCTTTTGAAAGCTTCCACAAGGTCTACGGGTGTAGTAGTCCGGTTTTCTCCAGGATTTCGTCGTGACGACTGGCATAACCATTAGCGGTGTCGGTTTGCATTTAATTTGTACATGTAACACATGGTTATTTCTAAGTGTAGCGGTAGGGATGGATGACAAAGGAGATATACTCAAAGGTTTAAGTTCTTCGGTAAGAAAGTGTTGCGAACGGGTTTTTTTGGTATTTTGTTGGTTTCGAAGACCACAATTATGTTGATTCCTTTTCGGTGTTGTAATGGCCAGGTGTATTTCTATTTATACACGGGTTTTATTTAAGAAATCTATACCACGTATCCGGATGGTTGTTAATTGAGGAATTACTCCAACATTTAACTGAATTCTCTTGTTTTGTATTTTCATAAATACCGGGATGTTTGTGATGATCGGGGCAATTGCACCGTTTACCATTTAAGTTTCTTGATTTGTTGCGGATTTTTTCTTTCGGTTATACTCTGGGATATTATTTGCAATTATGTCGTTAACGAAAGACTCCTCAGACGCAGTGTCTATCGCTGCCAATAGAGATTTCGACTTTTAAGAATAGTCTTCTATTTGTACTTGTTGAATTTTAGACTGTACTTGTTTTCTGTGGAATCGGCGGTTTGTTCCTTTCTACGTTCGTTGCGGATGTCGGTTAAAGATTTATTCGGTTTTTACGATTCACTTTTCATTGCAGAGGTACCTTTTTGCTGGTTTACGAGATTTATTGGCTATTCGCATTTCCCTGCCTCTTGCAGTTAGAATTGTTTGTTAATATGTTAGGTTTTCCACAATGTGAACAAAAGAGTTTTGGTTTCGCCTAGTAACGATTTCTCCGATGTCTTTTATTTCCACATCTCCAACATGTTTCTTCACGGTTGTACGTTGATGCTAGCATTCGTTGTTTGCATTTTATTTCTGGTGGCGGTTCTTTGTTTAATGGTTCTAGGGACATAATTGACTTCCTTTCCTTTTTGGGTTGATAGGCGGTTTCAGAAACTAAATCTTGAGTGGACGACGGTGGTATTGTGAATGATTATGCCTTAACAACGTTGCTTTCGTATTCCTCTCCGGCGGTGATTAATTCGCTAAGATTTGTGAAATCATTTGTGCCGATGTACATTTTATATTCCGGTTTCAGGTTTTCATAGATTCATTTTAACTTTTGTTCAGGGTTGTAGTAACCGTAACGGCGTATTAGGGTTTGAAAGGCGGTTATATACATTTGTATGGTTTCGTCGGTGTCTTGTGTTCTGCATTTAATTTCTTCTTCCATCTTGAATAAGAATCTTCGCGGCATATAGCTAGATTTAAATGATTTTATATAATAATTCCAATCGTTCCAATCATATTTGTTGCTGTGGTACCACAGTAATGTGTTTGCTTTAAGAAAATTATGTAGGGCGGTAAAATGTTCACTATTTGTATGTGATAACATTCTTTTAATTCACCAACTCTTTCTAGGAAAGAAATTGAATCGGTATTTCCATCAAATTTTATATTCTATTTACGGATTATGTCACAAATACCAATGCGCTGCTGCGTAGTCACATGTTTAATCAACTCCCTCAGAGGTACAAACCATTCATGGGTAGATAGGGCAAATTCTAAGGTACTAACTTGTTCTTCAGGGACTAATAATGTTTGACGCACGGCGAAACGAGTCACTACATGAATATAGCAATTTGAAAACTACCTGAGCAACCGATTTTCCGTAAATAATATAATAATAATAATAATAATAATTATAATAAATAATAATAATAATAACAATAATAATAAATGACATTTAGTTCATGAAAAAATAACAAGAGGTGAAACGTTTCCCTACTTACGGAATCGACACCATATCGGTCAGTGCTGACGTATTTAGCCTATGTGTTGCAAATGCAGCCACAATCCCAGCATTACCCCCCTCCCCTAACGCTACTCTAAACAGACTAAGCACCCTATCATGAATGGGTTACTGTGCAAACCAGCACGTAATTGGCCGTGCTGCGACCACTAGGAAGTATACGTAATGCACTGACACACTCGGGAATTACCGACACTACCTTTAAAAGTATTGCTAAAAAGAACTAAAGAATAGCCTCGAACAATCAAAGCCATGGTGGGTGGCTAATATTGAACAAGATTAGCCCACCTTGGAATGAACGCAAGAAAATGGAATGGAAAGTGGGAACGTGGAACGTAAGAGGGATGTATGGAAAGGAACATGAGATTTTGAGTGAAACTAGAGAGAGCGAGAAGGTTAGATGTGCCGTTTGTGAGTGAAACTAAGTGGAAAGGGAAAGAAGTGATAGAGATGGATGAGGGAAGTCTAGGTTTCTGGTCTGGAGTAGAGAGCTGGACGCATGATTCAACGGAAGTGGGGTTGATTTTCAGCGAATTCGCTAAAGTGCATGTAAGGGAGTATGAATTGCTATCTGCGTGGCTACTCTGGGTCCGAATGCAGATAGGCATCAGGAAAGTAGGGGTTGTAGCGTGTTATGCTCCGGTGAATGGTGATAACCAAGATGAATGTGAAACCTTTTGGATAGAGTTAGAAGGGGTACCTAATGAATGTCATGTGAATGATAGAATGATATTACTGGATGACGTGCATGGGTGGGTGTGAGTAAGAATAGAAAAATAGATCGCGTAATTGGCCCCTACGGCGATCCCAGAATGAATGAGAATGGGAAAGCGTTAGTTGAGGTAAGCTTAGAAAAGGGTATGTTTCTATTGAATACGTGGCTTAAACATACGGATATCTATTTGTATACGTGACAAAGAGAAGAATCTAAAAGCAAGATTGATTTAATCGTTTATGATGCGAGGTTACGTGAATCGGCAAAGGACACACGAGTGATGAGAGGTTCTGAATGTGAGTTAGATCATTTTCTGGTAACGTCAAAAATTGGGATAGGTAGAAAGTGGGTATATAAGGAGAAGGCAGTTGTTGAAAGGACTAGAGTGAAATTGAAAAGACTGCAGAGGGGAATGTGAGAGAGCAATACGTACAAAACCTAGAGAAGAGGATGTTGTCAGAAGAATCTGAATGGAAGTATGAAATTGGAAAAGGTGACGTCGAATGTGCATAGAAGAGGTTGAAAGAACCCGTGATAGAGTGTGCAACTAAAGTATGTGGAGTGAGTAAGATTGAAAATGCAAGAATCCCGTGAAAGATGCCGTAAAGGTGAAGAAAGAAATATATAAGAGAGTGATTGGAACCAAAGATGAAAACAACAGACTGCGTCTACAGAAAATGTATCGCATTAAAAAGAAGCGTGCAAAGGAAGTTATGAAGGAGTGTAAAGAAAGTCTGAGGGTGAAGGAGGGAGTAAGAATTCAGAATAATTTTGACGATAATAAAAGATTATTCTGGGAGTGGGTAAGGAATGCAAAGTAGGGTGTAAGGAACCGAGTAAACGGTATACCGAATGGCGAGAACGAAATGAAGTGAGATAAAAATAACGTAGCGTCGCGTTGGAAAGGATATTTTAAAAGGCTGCATGGCAACAAGGATACTGGGATAAGTGCGAATGTGGGAAATTCTGGAATAAATAAAACCCAAAAGAAAAGCTTAGAAATGGGAAGGCTGCTGGAGTAGATGAAGTTACGAATTAAATGCTAAAGTATGGCGGTATGTGGTTAGGATAGTGGTTGTGCAATCTATTTAGCGTTTGTGTTCAATTAACAAGAGTGCTAGAGGACTGGAAGAATGCTATGATCGTGCCTCTGTAAAAAGGCAAAGGTGGTAGACGTGAACGCAAGAACTATAGAGCTATAAATTGCTAAGTATTGCTGGGAAGATGTTTGGAAGAATTATAATTGATGGAGTTCGCATAAATACTGAAAGGAAAATATGGGATGTACAAAGTGGGTATAAGGTACGTGGATAAATCGTTTAGACTGTAGCAAGTTGCCGAGAAGTGTTTGCATGTTAATGAGAAAATGTATTGGGCATTTGTGGACTTAGAGAAATCATATGATTTGTGAATAGATGCATGTTATGGGCAACTCTAACGGAGTATGGTGTAAAGGGAGAATTACTGAATGCAATAAAAGCAATGCATAACGAAAGCAGAGCGTGTGTGCAAGTAAACGGTGCGATTAGTGAATAGTATGAAATTGAGCAAGGTGTGAGACAAGGATGTATGATGTCTCATAGGTTGCTTAATATATTTATGGACAAATGCGTGAGAAGTACATGTGAGGACATGAGTGGTATAAATACGGACAACAAAGATGCAAAAGTGTTGATGGATGCAAATAATGCAGTACTAGCAGCTAAAAGCATGATCCAAATACGACTACCATTGAATAAATTTGTAGAAGTGAGTGAAAGGATGGATCTGAAAATCAATGGTGGCAAAACAAAAATAATGCTTTTCAATAGGAAAGATGAAACGTAGGTATGTCAGCTGCAGTTGGGTAACGAGATAATTCAACAAGTTGATAAGTTTGCTTACCTTGGCAGAATGTTTGCAAATGATGGGCGAATAGATAGTGGAATTTAAAACAGCGGGAATGCAGGCAGGGGAACAATTGGCAGCATGTGGTCAATAACTAAGAGTCAACAGTTAAGTGTGGTAGCAATGCAGGTTGTGTACAATAATGTAACTGTTTCAACTGTTTTATATGACAGTGAGACTTGGGTATGTCAGAAGAAACATATGAGTAATAGAAACGCCGTAAGTATGTCACGGTCTCACCTTTTTCGTTTATTTGTTCTACATTAATTTTAGTATGTACATTTGGTACGCCCTGTATATAGGTACTTACGATTTCGTTTGGATCAAATGTGTATATAATGGGTATATTTCAAAATCGAAGTTTCGTTTTGGATGTTTCTGTATGTGTACATTAGTAGATAACACTTTTTCTTATATTAATATTTCAGGAATGAAGGTTGATGTTAATTAATAAGCCTAATTCCGGAATTCATTAAATATAGTTCGTTAATCCGATAGGTGTTGCCGTCCAGTGATAGAATTTGGGAACGTAAAATTCGTTTTAAAATTTCGTGTTGGTTAAAATACGTTTTGTTATCTGACACTTGTGCTTCGACTTTGTTAAGATACTAACGGACTGTATAAGGCGTCGATTATTCTTCGTTGCCATAATGTAAAAACAAGCGTTGTTAATTTGATTACAACGGTAAGACCTATTTAGTTTCTTAATATGCAGTGAATTAATTCGTTTTGGTGTATTCTTTTTTAGCTTGACCGGTAACTTGACTGGTAGGATATATTTTTTTGGTCCTCGATCGCTGCGTGAACATAAACGATCGTTATTAGCTAAATACAATAGGGATGATGTGCTGATTGGCATTACATTAAACTCCGGATACAGATGGGATGCTGATCGAGGTATGGAAATCTTAAATGTCGTTGAAAATCTTATTTTATGTCATTTCGTATAAGTTGCGAGGGCGATGTTTTCAACTTGTCCGATAGCTGAAAGTTCTTGTGAACACATGTGTTGGGATTTTGGGATAGCTATAATCGATTTTTCAAGTTCTATAGATCTGAACCCTAGGAATGGAGCTTTTGTAATTAAAACATTTTTGAACGTTTTTCAAAAACGTTAGAATGTAGAAATAATTTTAAATAACTAGACATAATTAAGAATGTGCTTTTAGTAATTTCAAAAATACTTTAACACATGTAAACATGGCAAATGTAATAATCATAAATAATTAAATTTAATTAACCAGATCTATTTGTATATTTATACGCAGCGTCACGTCGCATCACGATTTGTTGGGCAAATAGGAAGTTCCTATTAGTACAAAAATTCTCGTATAAAGTTGAATTAATTGAAAAATGAGAATTACATAATTATTAGAAATTTGGTTTGGTCGATAATCTAAGCCAAGTCGTCAGAACTGATACCCGAGCTCCTATTAACGCCATATCTCGATCTTTACCTTAAGTATCTAATCTAACAATGTTTTTAGGATGTTTTAATTAGACAAACACACTAATAATTTATAAAATTTCAACAATTGCTAATAATCGATAATAAACTTATTATTAGGTGTGAACGTGAAGCGAGTAAGGCGTACTTTTCTTACGTTCCCTGTGGTTATTTTATTTAAGTGTGTTTTATGTTTAAAAGTGTCAAAAAGCTTAAAAGTGACAACATTGAAAAATATTTTAGTTGTATGTGGTGATTTCAATGTAAATTTTAGAGAAAACAATAATCAAACCCAACTATTGTTAAACCTTTTTGAAACGTTAATTTATTTCCTCATGCTGAAGGAATAACGCGTATTGGAAACAGTACTGGTACATGTATTGATAACATATTTTCGAATATCCCAGTTGACGAAATAACTCCAAATATAATAAAAACCGACCTTTCTGATCACTATGCCCAAACTGTTACATTTGATTATCGACTTTCTAAAGATCAAGGTAACTTTAAATTAACTCGCAGGTATAATGGACAAAATTTGAAGCGTTTTAAAGATAACGTGTCATCAGAAAAATGGGAAAATGTTTACAACACAAAAGGTGCAAATGCGAAATATGAAATTTTTGAATATATTTTCAACTACTATTTTCAAATAAATTTTCCTCTACTAAAAACCAAAATAAATAACTATAAAACCGTATGCTATTTCAATAGTACAATTAAAAATTGGGCCCAAAATAATCGTGATTTATATACTTATACAAAAGAACTAAAAACGGACAACTATTAATAAAATATAAACGCCAAAGGAGTAAATTTAGGTTTTACACGAAAAACTTTGTAAAACGAAGGACTAGTAAATAGTTCAAGAAACAAATCTAAAACAATGTGGAAAATACTCAATAATGTTTTAAATAAAACCACAAATGAAAGCGATATACAACTACTTATTGATAATTCGATTATTGGTGATAACATTTTAACTAAATTATTTAATAGATATTTTAGTTCTGGTATTGAAAGCACTTCGAATATAAACCATAATTTTATTGTTTCTTTCATGCGATAGACCTATTGAACGTTTTTTATGTTACCAACTGAACCCAATGAAGTTAGGAAAGTAATTTTGAATCTGCCTCCGAAATATAGTACTGGCGTAGATGGTATTCCGGCAGTAGCCATAATTGAAATTGTCGATGTTATCTGTAATCCATTGGCAAATATTATAAATGAATGTTTCGTTACAGGTGTTTTTCCGAATAGACTCAAAATAGCAAAAATAATACAGATTTATAAAAAAGGAAATAAAAACTTAATCAATAATTATCGTCCTATTTAATTGTTGTCGGTTTTTAACAAAATTTTCGAAAAATTATCCGTAACAGACTACTCTCATTCCTTGAGAAAAATAAACTACTCTCTGATGCCCCATACGGTTTTATTCCCGGTAAATCAACAATTAAAGCAATAGTTGATTCTTTATGTGAAATTTTGCATAATATCGATAATAGAAAATACGTTACTGGTGTTTACTTTGACTTGACCAAAGGCTTTGATGTTGTTCATCATAATCTGTTAATTTATAAATTGGAAGCGATTGGTGGTATAACTTTAAACCTATTTATGTCATACTTATCTGATCGCACTCAACAAGTATGCCTAAGATCCAAATGTAATGATAATATTATCGAAGCGTGGTCAGATCCAATAAGAATTACGCGTGGT
>JAHWXV010234696.1:0-10974 GCA_024586415.1 Phrixothrix hirtus | reverse complement strand
TATGTTGAAACTAATTTGAGGAACATATGGAAGTCTTTTATAAATTAAATCAGAATTTTTATTATTAAGCACATTTGTAATTTGAAAATTATTATCAAACACTAAACGACGAATAAAATTTATAGGGTAGTCATTATAAATTAAGATTTTAAATAACTTATCCAAATTTTTAGCTAACAAGGAAGGATGAACAATTTTTGTAATTCTATTTTTTAAACCTAAAATGACGTTTCCTTTTATGCGCAAAGGATGGTTCGAAAAATAATTAATATACCTACCAGAACTAGTAGGTTTCACATACCAGTCAATAGCAATTTTATTTACACGGTTTCTAATAAGCCTGGTGTCCAAAAAAAGAATACTTTTATCATGTTCAAATTTTACAGTAAATTTAACGTTACTATCATATAAACTAGAAATGTTAATAACAAAATCAATTTCATCAGCAGGATCAACCAAAATTAGGTCATCAGCATACTTATGAATAATATACAAATTAAAATCAATTTTAGATAAACAGACCGAAAGTAAGTCACCAGGAACAATTTGTGCCAAAATTGAACTTATCGGAGAACCTATGGGAGAGCCAAATGTTTGCAAATAAAATTTTTCATTGTAAACAAAATAACTGCTATCGAATATAAACTTAATTAATTTAACATATTCCTCTAAACTAATATTGCAATGAAGTTTAATGAAATTACAATTATTTCTAATAATTTTTAAAACAAGGTCTAAAGGTATATTAGTAAATAAGGAAATAGCATCTAATGAAAGAAGGACATGCTTAAATGGCAATTGAATATCATGAAACTTCTTTGCAAACGTTATATATTAAAGTTAGTTATATTACCACACGAAATTCTCAAGGTGTTAGCTAACCATTTAGATAGCTCGCAAGATGGTGATCCAATACATGCCACGATAGGTCTTAAAGGAATACTACTGAACTTGAAAAGAAACCCTGCAAATACAACAGTATACCTCCTAAACTATACGGTATTCCTAAAATTCATAGAGCTGGTATTCCTTTAAAACCTATCGTAGCATGTATTGGATCATCATCTTACTAGCTATTTAAATGGTTAACAAACATCTTGAAAATTTCGTATTGTAATATAACTAATTTTAATATAAAGGACTATAACATTTGCAAAGAAGTTTAATGATTTTCAATTGCCATTTAATCATGTCCTTTTGTCATTAGATGCTATTTCCTTATTTACATTCTAATGATTTTGATCATAAAATCAATTTTAGTGATGTCCAAGTTTTAGACTTTTCAGATAATTATAAGGAAAGATTATTTTTGGAAATGTTTTATATTAGCAAAATTGGTAAGGTTATGAATTTTAAATCAGATACTAGCTCTCTTAGTAGTGGTTATTCTTTTTTGTTCAATAGTTGCAATAAACATTTTTTCGATTTTGTTAATTTGTATCTTATATGTTTCATACTGTTAGTTCATTATTTTTAGTTACCTTGGTTTGTATATAAATGTCATATTTGAAGTTTACTCCTGATGATGTGAACAAACATTCGCGAAATATAGACGTATTTTAAGATTGTTGGTTTAATTTATTGCCTATAAAAAAAAGTGTCTAATAAATTATATATATATATATATATATATATATATAATATAAATATAAATGTAATATAAATTCTTCACATTGTAGTAGTAATAGTTATGATTTTGCTTTAGGGACAGTGCTATGTTTTGGAACTCTAACCATATACTAAGAATTGGCGTCGCCGCTTCCTTTAAAAGAAAGCCCAATTTTAAAACATTGAAAAGATTCTTCACCTCGTCAATTTTACAATCACAGTCCAAACTAAAGTTTTTCCGCCAGGAGATGTGGGTAAAAAGGGATTTGTAAGATGTAAAAATTTGCTATTTTAAATACCCCGAACAATTAGCATACTTTTTAATAGGAATGCGAACTTATCCTCATTTCTCTATTACGCACTAAAATTCATGACTGTCCATTTAACAGCATTTGGGTTTATGCAAAGGATTTCAACAGATGAGCAATTTCGTTTCTGACTTCTAGAGTTACCCTGATATAATTAAAGCAATCAATTGTTGAAAACATTTAATTCATTTTCGGCTATTTCCAACTTTTGCACAAGCAATCTTTACATTGATCAGTCATGGACTTTGATAACATTGTAAATTAAAGAGTGAATGGTCTGTAACCTTTAGCTTGTGTTGTATCACTTCTTTATAATTTTTTTAAGATTTGCTTTAAAATTCAATTTCCTTTTACACTTTGTTGGTGAAATCACGTACTTTTTACGTTGTTCTCAGAATTTTCTACGGATACCTTTCTAGTGTGAATTTTTCCAGCTATGTCCTATATGATTATAAATAATTATGAAAATATGATGGTAAGCTCCAGATAAGTGACTGGCCTCCATTATATCTTCGGAAGTCAAATAGCATCGCCCATTAAATCTAATCAGTATAGAAATGAACATTCAGCTTTATTATTGGATTTAATTGTATATAACAGATCCAAGTCTTCTTATTACCTGAATAAGTTTACTCAAAGTAATGTCCATAATAGAAAAGATTTATTATTCTAGGGAATGCACTACCTAGAATAACTCGAAGTTATCCCGTTTAAATTCATGGTATATTCTCTGACAAAGGCTGTTGCAATAATAGTCTGCAGTATGCATATTGTGTAAATAGGTGATTGGTTGGTTCCGTTACTCTTAATTTCGACAAGTGGCCTGATTTCACCATTAGCGTTGTCATAAATAGCTTTTTGGACCATTACATATAATGGAACCGATTTCCTAGTGATCACTTGTTTATCTGCAGATAAAAGAACTATTTAGTAACGTGATTATGGTATTTAATTTTCACAACTTAAACTATGACAAAAGTAAAAAGAATTTTGTTTCTAATGCCGTTACTCTCTTTCCATAAGGTACAATTGTCTTTTAGCTTACGCATTAGTCCACATCGATAAGGATATTGCCTGTATTGCAGGTTGTGAATTTCTTAGTATCGATAAAACCATCTATTATATCAGTCTACATGGTGAAAAGCGACTATCGTATTTTGCAAGGAGTTGTGAAATATACTTGCTCCATTCTTATTTTTATCTTTGGCGCTTGCATAATTTATTACGTATCCATAAGTAGAAAACTTTTTGGTTTCTTTGCCTATTATTATACTGGGATGTACATTCCTTGTTCAGTTAATTATCATTTGTGTAATTGCATAGCTTTTTAACAACAGCTCATCATATTTATTTAATTTGCTTTTAATTGTTATTTTAACAAATTAATTTATTTACTTCCTTTTAATTACCGTTGTGCTAATTAGTTATAAGATTTAGAATATCTCAAGTTTATTGTATGTTATTTTAATGAGAACAGTTCAAGATTCTTGACCTCAAATAAGGTTATTTTATTTATGTGGGTCAAGAGATTTGAACACTGTGTATATAAAGAACATGGATGTTTAAGGTTGATAAGATAAGCATACCTTAGTTTTGTTTATTAATGGAAAATTTCGCGTCATTTAAATTAATTTCATTGCTTAACGTTGATTGAAATGTAACTTATTTAGTTAAAAATTAGTCTGTTATCATCCGCCATTTTTGGCATAAATCTTAATTTTGCTAATTAATTCAATTAACCCCGTACAACTATTTTTGTTATTTTTAGGCGTACGTAGACATTTCACTTAATATCATTTTTACTGCTTCACACACATTAAAATTACGCATCTATGGATATGTTAATTTGTTATAAAGTATTGTAATTAAGGGGGTTAAATTGAAATAAAGTTATTTCGCCTTGAATTTGGTGATAGCCGTTTGATATATGAACACGCGTTCACAGCCAGATTCTTCAGAGAGGTTTCTGCTTTCGTTGGTTAAACGTCTCGACCGAGAAGTATTGAAATATTTACCGCAATTGCTGGTAAAACAATTTTATTTACTTAAAACCGATGAACACAAGTTAAATCTACCCCATAAATGAGTGGTAATTTTAATACTATGAATTATTGTTCAATGCATCTGTAAAATTTCTTTTACGTGTGATAAATTGTAACTTAACATAAGGAAACAGATCTTCCGCTATAGATTGTAGTGCTCCGGCATCTAGCAGGAGCAGAACGATCTGACGGCGTTTAAGGATACTGATTTCCAGGGTCGTTTACCTGCATTGTACAATTTCGCATTCAATTAACAAATTTGGCAAAATACTATTCTCGTTTGGTCAAGGATTGTTAATAATAAACACTTACCGAGGTGTGTAAAAAAACATTTCTACTCTTCCTTAAAGTTTGATGTAGATTCCCGCTCAGAGGCCGGGTATCCGTTCGCCGGTGTTGACTGCGCATCCAGAGATGCAAGTTGGCTCTGAACCGCTATACAAAATCCAGTTTAATTATGAACGATTTAACATTAAGCGAGAGTTACTTAAATTAATGTTCATCTGCGCCAAACACAATTGATACTATAAAACGAACTGCATGACACATGAAAACGAACGCCTTTTTGTTATCTACCAACATTAAAATCGATTATATTGGCTGTAAATATTGATCATAATATGCATTAATACGCCATTTACATTCAACAAACGTAAATAGAACAACCATCAACTAATTTAAAGGTTAGTACCTAAAATAAAGCCAAGGGATCTGTATAGCTTGATTTATTGTTTAAATAAATACCTTTTGTTAAAATGCGTTATTTCTTAATGTAAAAATTACGACAATTAAATGTTATATTATCAATATGATATAACCACTAAATGTGTAAATAGTTGCAAATTAAGGGTTTATTAATGTCAAAGTATACATACAGTTCAAAGTAATTAGCATTCAAATATTTCAAGTTAAAATAAATACAGTCTTAATAAAATAAAGGTAAAGTACATTTCGCGTGTAACAGATCTGAATACAAATAAGATAACGTTTCTAAAAGTGGTACACCTATTTTCAAAGAATAATTAATGACAAATGGATAAAATTAAAAGTATTAATTGAGCTAATTAGAACTAGTCATGACACCAATACAAATACTTTACGTACAAAAATAAAGGTGGTTAACAATCTTAAGTAAACACAATTCTAGTGCACCGAATTCACACTGGGAAGCAACCTTGTAAATATTGTACATAATTAAAGTAAGTTCTAGGTAAATAGTTTCTGAAGTATTCAAATACAGTCCTGGACCCAAAACTCAGACTTACGAGCTAAACCCGCGGTATTCGTAAGGTTGTTCATGAAAAGACTCATTACACCTTCTTCAGTAAGTTAAATATAAAGAAATTGCTAGACGATAAATCTGGGATGTTCTAAAACCCTGCACCCCTTTTTTGCAGATTTTCCTTAATTATCGCCATCTGCAGCTAAGGTGGACGATTTTAGTGATTTTTGGGAGTAGCATTTTCATTTGTGCTTGAAAAAACTAGAAAAATTACTTACTCTTATATACTACGCATATGGTGTGGTAAAAAAATACACAAACGTCTCATGCCTTTTATTGAATTTTTCTCTGCTTTACGCCTACGATAAGAGTGCTGTTTGCCGGTAACACGGGGAGAATACAGATGAAACAAAATAAAATGAAACTTTAGATGCAAAAATTTAATGATAAATGCAACAAACGTATAAGGATCTGTAACGTAAATGTTTTATTTGGACAAAAAAGAAACAAACGTATAAAAAGAAAATACAAATATTCTCTTAATTTAAACCGTTTAAAAATACTCTACAAAACGTTTTTAAGTTAATAGACAAGCTTCTGAAGCAAATAAAGATGACTATAGCGTTAATAACTTATTCAATCCTTAAATTGGTAGTATATGTCTTCAAAACAGGGAATTGGAATCTTCCGCGTCTCAAGTTTTCACGTTTTCAAGATTTTTAAGAATTTGGGTGTGCTCTAAAACACTTTCATCCTTAATATTGGGATATGTAAAAAATTTATGAATTTTTTTAGTTCTGTTTTCTGACGAAGTTTATTGGGATAAATCTTGTTGAATTCATCAATCATTTCAATTACAGATCTAAAGTAATATTTATATTTATTATTTTGAGATGAAAATTTAACTAACACAAGTGTTCTTTTGTACTTCAAAGTCAGGTTGTAATAAGCCTTCAGTCTCTGTTTCAACCTGGTCTTCAACGTCTGTAATAGCTTCTTGCTCTCATCGATGCTGCTTTGTTCACTATATTCTTCTTCGTCATCGCTACTGGATGTTTGACCCACATCTCTTCTTCTTATGCCTTTACCTGGTACTACTTGCAACCATTTCCCTTCTTTTGGTCGATTATCCTGGGTTGTCATTAGTCTGAATTACTTTAATAATTATTGTAGAGTGCTTTCCCAATGGTTTCTGCATTTTAATTCCGCTTACTGCACCACAACAGGAATTTTATTTAAGACTAAATTATGGCAAAAAGACAATGCCCTAACTTCTAAAGCCCGATCTTATATTATTTTATGAATTGTCAGTCCTATCAATTGTTATCTTGAATAGCTTAGAGAAGCCAGATTTACGTACGGAACCCCTATTATGTATTTTCCATTATTTCAGAATCGATCGCCAAGGCTTTTTAAAAGGTGCGAAGAGAGCTACATCTTGAGGTTGTATCAGGTAGGAGCAACACAAAATGGTTATCGTTACCCCGCAGCATTCCGCGACATACGTTAAAATGTGGCTACTAAATTGTCCCCAATAAGCACATTTTTCCATGAAGACCACTAAAGTAAGTGAAGAAAATCATTTCAAACTAGTTTTCAAGTATTGGGGCATCGAACCAGTCACCTTTCAAGGTTGGATATAAATGCACAGATTTATACACAATGTTTGGTGCACTTCTTGATATTTTGGTAAAACCTTTTTGATATCTGGTTTCCATTCATGAAGCTCTAAAACTAATTGGCTGCAGATAAAGTATGTCTAAACTTCCATTTTTATAATGTCGTACCATGATGTCCGCCTTCACCCCACCTGTAAGCAATTTTTTTAATTATTTCGATTATTGTAAAAAAAACAAAAGAGCTAAGATCATAATTTGACACATATATTTTCTTCAAAAACATATATAACACCTCATTAGATTGTTATAGTGCAAATGTGTCTTTTGAGAATTTCAAAAATCATCACAAAGGCGCGATTACTAATAAATTTAGCCGTACTTCTACAAAAAAGTCGAAGCAACCAGCATGAATGTACACTGACACCCAGTTCGATACTGACAATATTTGATAGGATAGGCGAGTAAAAATTGGTGCAAAATGGTAAAATTGAAAATCTGCTTCCGTCCGCCTTCCCCTCTACTGTCCGGCTCATCGTAGATAACGGTACCTTACCAAGCATTCTTGAAGTAAAAAGATACCATGTGAACCTTTACCTAGATGGTTTCGTCGTATTGGACGATGAACCTTTTTCATAGTTTCATTGTACAAGTTTGAATTGATATTCATTCAAGGCTCCTTAAATTTTATCAAGTCTTTTATGAATGAAAAACAACGTCCACGCCATCTTCTCTGAAGAAGGTTGTATTTTAAGTTTTTTTAGTTGCATCGATGATGCAATGGTTTAAAATAATGAAGCATGTTTCGTCAGTTATTGACCAGAGAAGGTAATTACCATTTTGGCTGTACCCCGTGAGTCGTTGAATAAGGAAACCCACTCCCAAGTGATTTTGATCATCATACAATGTATGAGGAACCCATTGTGCACAAACTTTCCTGTAACCCAGTTCTCGTACGATACTATGAACAGGTCCTACCCTAACACTAACATTATCTGAAATTGCTCTCATTGAAATTAGACAATTTTCTAATCAGATTTTCCACACATGCCATGTTATTGCAGGCCACGCTGCACCTGGTAGCGGCTCGTTCCCTCTTTTCCCTCTTAAGCTTAAAGAACTCTTCCTTCATTGATGGATATGATATACACGCATTTTCATACACTGCTTACGTTTGCGTATGAGTTCGCAATGGTTGCAAGCCTTCGGTGCACAAAAGTCGAATGACCACACGCTGGCCACATATGAACGAATTTTTTACAAGTGCCATTTCAAAGTCACCACGATTAAAATCGCTATCAACGAAAGTTATATTTACAAACACTATTAATGTTGTAAAATGTCAGTTGAGTGAATACAATTTTCTAAGGCTAATCTAACCAAAGATAAGTTTCAATTAAACATACCTGATCTTTATATTTTAACTGTAATTTATAATGCCTTTTATTAGTTTTGAGTGAATACATCATTCGTGAACAAATGTAAGATATAGAATGCAGAGGACATGCGATTGCACTACGAATATAATTAATTGTACTAAATCAAATACCGATAATTACTTTAGAGTAATTTTAGTAACGTTACTGCAGATTCAGCATCTTGAATCAAAGCTTCTAAATGTATGTTGAGTATACCTGCAAAATGGCGTTGTTTAAATTGCAAAGTCCAACATTTTATTTGTAAAGTGTTCGATATATTAATATTCGTAAGAATCATAAAACATACAACAAAATACATTAGGTACAATTAAAAATTTGAAATGTAAATAAAAGAATAACTTTTATTAAACAGAATCTATTAAATTAATTAAAAATGCGCATAACGTGAAGGGATCTCATTAATTATCTACATTTCTAGATTATTGTAGATATTTAATTAAATTAATTGAATGACAAAACTACTCAGTATTGCGTACTGCATGAAATTTACCTGTTTCTTTAAACCAGCATTAAATTGCTTGAGACGTTATGTACATTTGACATAATAATAATGCTTAGGGACAGTATAGCCTTGGTTTTAAGTTAACTATGTACAAAAGTCAACTTTTAGTGCATTTTGGAGTTTGTATACTTCATATATTGAAACAAATAAATTCTAATTTTAATTCTTTACCTTTAAGTTATTTGCGTATAAAGCTCAATAGTTATAAATTTATTTTGAGTCGGTCTGAACCACCATACTATTAAATTTTCGTACTTTTAAACCATTTCAGTTGATTTTAGTGAAATTCATTACCACTCCTTTGTACGTGTTTATAGTGCTTTAGGCGAAGTTGACTAGTTTATAATGTTCATTAAGTAATATGTTCAAGTATATAAGATTGTCTTTGTAGATAACCATTAATTTCAAGTATAAAAATAAATTCTAAACAGATATATCTGTTCATCTCTTGAATCTATTGTTATCTTTACTATGAGGATGACTACTTCCGTAGGCGACATTATATATTTCTTTCGTGTATAGGTATACTCACCAGTATTATGTTGCACATTCTTTTAAGACAGTGAATCGTACTTGAGTGTTAATTCATAATATGTGAAGTTATTTGATATATATAATTATCTTATTTTTAAGCATTTCTATGCAGTGCATGTCCCAAAATTCGCATTAGATTAGTTCTAAAAGAATTATTGTACCACTTAAAATGCTTTAACTGTGTACATTAGATCAACATAATCTATAATACAGATTTTTCAGCTATATAATCCTTCATTTAATTACATATTTCGATGACTGCCACATTAAGGTTAATTGCATTAATAAGACAAGTTCCTTTCAAGTACTTAAATTTGTTTTATACTATTTTTATTGTCTGATATATGAACAGATAAACAAACCTCGCTGTTGAATATTTTTATAATTAATAGTTCGGAGATAAGTATATCCTACGTTATAAATATTAACATTCTTTTCAAAAAAATTCCTTTTAAATAACGTATTACTTATCTAAAGTATGTATTATTGTAAACTACCTTATGAATTTAATGGGCGCTGTGTAGGTATGAACCTTCATCAGATAGTGTATTTTTATATACCTGATTATGTATGTCCGTGAAGTTGATTCCGCAATTTCTTGAATCAACATAAAATTATTGTATTTTTTAGGCGCCAATTTAACTAATTTTGTGAAATAGAATTTTTAATTTGGACTTGTATGTTTATTGAAATGTTCATACTTGGAATAGAATGCCAACTTAATACTAAAAGCTTACGTAACCACTTTAAACTTTAGACCTTGTATAAATGAGTTTGGATAATTTTGTGAAATAGAAAGTTTAATTTGAACTTGTTTTTATCAAAATATCTGTCTTAAAATATATGATTACGTTTTGGATACTAAAGAGCTAACGGTTACATTGATTAACTATGAATTTTATAGCTATGTGCAGGTAGATTTACCTAATATGTGGTAATAAAATGTAGTAATTTGGATTGCCACTTGTCGCGAACCCTCACCTCTTATATATTATTTTAAAATTATTCGGCTATGATTTGGGGTTCAAAATAATAATTTTTATTTTCGTTAAATGCTGTAAACTGGCCAAATAATTCAAAGTTTCAGTTGCGGCAACACCCAACTTCAGATTAATCATATTACTTCTCTTTCTTTCTCTGAAGTTTTGGTTTTCTCAATTACCCTCTATTTCAAGGAAATATACTGTATAATGTACTGTATAATCACTCATGACAGTCTTGGAGTAACATATTAAGTCCGATTCAAAGTAGTTGTTTTTTGTGCAATATACTAGGTGATCTAGGTATACATTTTTAATAAATAAATTAGTTTTAAAAATATTTCATGATTGTTATTACCATTTAATCTTAAAGTAACCGTTAAGGAACCTTTACCTAAAAACAAAATCATTGTTAATATTATCGCTATTATACGAAGAAGCTTACTTGTCTGTAGGAGTAACTCCAGTTAGTTTATCAGATCAGATCACAACAAAATTGTACAACATTTCTAAACGCATTTTCATACCGATTTTATTAGCGTATTACGAGATAACCGCTAAATTGAATTTGGTGAGTTGGTTTGACTAGGAACACAAAAACATTTTGTAGCTAGGCTGAAGGTTCAAAGGAAGATAACCGTATTATGAATTTATAAAATTTCTTACGTGCTTTAGTTTATAAGTTATTTAGCGAAAACGAAAACGTGAAATTCTGAGGGTGAT
>JAHWXV010234687.1:0-10461 GCA_024586415.1 Phrixothrix hirtus | reverse complement strand
AATATATATATATATATATATATATATATATATATATATATATATATATATATAATTCTAATATTATTGCTCGTATTATCTTTGACAATATTCTTAATGTAATTATCAAGACCAGTAATATATGGCAAGATCTTATACATGATTTGTTAGCAAACAGAATTAATTTAATTATTATAGACATTTGTAAAATTAGAAAAAATAATTTTATTAATTAAAGAGAATTTTGAACTAAAATACTTTATAAATCATAAAATCAACAAGAATATAATTAGAATGCGAAATTTTATTATTGCTATATTAAGACTAGTAATAAGATTAATTTTATATTTAGTAGGATAAAAGGAATACAAGCTGCGAAATCAATTAGAATTTGAAGGTTTGCGGTGCATAAGTTTAAGATAAGGAATCACATTTGACAATTTTGTTTATCTAAAAAACTAATTACATTATGATTTTCTTTTTGTTAAGTGGATTGAAGATTGTTATGAAAAGATTTAAAGAGCTGTAAATTTTGTGGAACTAAATCAGAAGATATTAAATGTATTCTGTCATCAACTTATTGATGAATAAATTCATATTTAAAAGTAGGTTTAGAAATTACATGCTTTATAATACAGTTAATAAAAATATCATATAAAATAGTAGAATGTGAAGAACCCATAGGTACACCTGAAAGTTTCTAAACTTTATTATCAAAAGAAAAGTACACGGAATTAAATATTCAAGAAAGAAATTCTATAAAGTATACGGAATTAAATACTCAAGAAAGAAATTCGATAAAAGAAGATTTTGGAACAGAGGTATAGAGTTCAACTAGGTGTCATTTTTGATTTGTGATTTTTAAAATCGGATAAACTTGTAACATCAAAAGAAACTAAAGAATTGTAGTATTATTAACATTATTTAAAATTGAAGAGAATCTGTCAGTTTAATAAATTATAATCATTGAAAGCACATTTAAAAATAAAGCAAAAATTTAGGGCGACGTTTATAATTTGTAACAATGAGTGTAGGTGGATTTCCAGGCTTATGAACTTTTACTAAACCATATATTTTTGGTTTGGATTTATAAGAGACTTGTAAATTTCGTTTGACATAATATATTCAGTAAATATCTTGAAAGAGAATGTTTTTTTTTAAAGACGTAATTTGATTTTTTGGGATATTTTCGCAGACTTTAGGTTCATTAAGTATTTCACTCATTTTTTCTAAATAATCAAATTTAAACATAATAACAGTAGCGTTATTTTTATCAAAAGGAAATGTAATAGTATCAGGACTATTTTAAAAAGTTTTTACGCTTATATGAGGGTGCGTTTTTATATTCGTGGAACGGGGTGGTAAGGAAGGTAAATAAAAACAGAGAATTATATTTCTTCTTCAATATATCCTCCCTTAGCTCTAATACATTTCTCAGCTCTAGTAATTAATTTATTTATACCAGTGAAAAAGGATAATTCATTTTTGTCTTCAAAACACGCTGGAACTGCAGTTTTTACTTTATCATCGGATGAAACTTTTTTCCTCGAAGTTCTTTCTTTATATTCTGGAACAAATAGTAATCGATGGAGGCCAAGTATGGACTGTAGGGTGGCTAATTTAATTTCTTGAGGCTTGCCTTATGCAAGGCAGCTTGTGCAACTCCAATTCGAAGCTGCTTCAAAAGTGGCACATCTTTGGTAAGCTCTCCTCTTTTCTTTTCTTTGATGCAGTCCCTTAATCGTTCTAAAAGTGTAGCATAATATTTTCCCGCTATAAACCCTTTTCTTTGTAGCTAGTGAGCAGGATTCCTGCAGTGTCCCAAAATATAATCACAAGGAGCTTTCTAGCTGACTATTGCACTTTAAACTTCTTTGGCGGGGGTGCATCTTTTTTTATGCCACTGCATTGAATCTTGTTTGGATTCAGGTTCATAGTGTTTAACCCACGTTTCATCTGCTATAAAAATACAACTTAATACTCCATCCTGGTCTTCACTGCAGATCTTCAAAAACGTCCGTGAACATGCCATTCATACTCATATTGAAGATCTTTTCACGTTTTGACTTGTTTGAATGACAATCACTCGAACACTTCTAATTCAATAATGATGCGGTTCGGTATTTATAGTAATAAGACGTTGCGATTGATTTACCAAGCCCCACCGCTCAGTAACCCCTCCATTTCGCGAATATAAAAACGCCCCCTCGTATATAGCAATTTAAGGATTTGAAAAATTTTGACCTTGATTATTAAATTACACGAATTTGGTTTTGTAATAAGAAATTTTTGCTCTATAGTAATCTTTATCACTGTTTACAATAGATCATACGATATATTCACATCACCAAGAAGTTTAGGAGCGATAGGTACAGAAAATGTTGGTCCTAAAGCTAATATATTTTGTACCATAGGAGGCGGACACATTATAAGGTCAAATAGTTAAAGTGACCAGTAAAATAAATACTAAGTAATTGAAAAAGTAGAATTACTCGTCTTTTGACGTTTATCAGTCTTGGATTCAATAGTTATTTATAGTGGGAGTGAATCGGGGAATAGCGATGATTTTATCAGATACAATTTATAAGATAAAATAAATGGTATGGGCGTTGAACAGTTTTTCGCAAAATGAAGAATAGGTATCTTCGGCAGAAGAGCTCCAAACATTGTTGTAACTGTTGGCGACTATGAAGAACTAATTTTACCTTAAAAATCTAATGATGCTTGTACTAGATTTGAAAATAAAAACTTATAACATAAAAAGGGGTTGAGCTCAATAGCATTTATTACTTAAAAATCACAAAATAAAATAAATCTGGTAAAATTCTAGAGGTTGTTGCTAAAATATGTTCGTATTAATCGAAATGTTTTAAACGCTTTCAATAGCTTGTAAGCGGTGCAGTAAATAATTCTTAATGAACAAAATACAATATAAATAGATATATGCTAGCGAAATGTCGCTTGCCTTAGGTAAGGTGGTCAATAACTAAGTTAAATTATATCGAGTAGAATATTGTGTTATTGCGTACTAAATAATTTAAACATGCTTTAACTGCAACAATGTCAAAGTAAAAACAATAGCAATTTCAAGGAATTTTGTCAAGGAATTGGTTGTACGAGCAGATGTAACATTAAGCATTGAATAAGTCTAAAATAAGATTATGCCATCAACACGCTTTCAGCAAAATATATTTAAAATTATAAACTTCAAAGCATTTAACAGAAATTAAACAAATATCATTAGACGCTTTGGCCTAACAGGAAGTTACAAAATTCCTTATTTCGTATTGCAAATGAAACTTAAAAATTTACAAAAGCTTTAAGCATTCCAAATTGATTTTCTACAATTTGAAGCAATAATTAAGTCAACTGTAATTCTATAATTAATTTCCAAAGGAAAAGTATAAATTATAAATTTGGATTATTTAAATGGATTATCTATGTTCTTAAATTGCTAACGATTAACAGATAACGATAGTTTGATAACTATCGTTTGTGGTGATCCATAAACGTACCTGTGTATGAAGTATCATCGGATAAAAATAAAATAGATTATTTTATCTAACCTTAACGGCGTCAGCCACGGCTGGTGTAGTGGTTAGCATGTTTGTTTCTGCACCCAAGGCACGCGGGTTCAAACCTGATCGCGGTCAGTAAATTTTTCAGCGGAGAAAAATCTAAAAAAGTTGCCTTCTTCTCGGATAAGTAAGTAAAATCGTAGGTCCCATGTCAATGTGATGTTCGGCACGTTAAATATACCTACTGGAGGTGAAACTCCTCCATATTCGGCAAAGTTCTAGTAGATATGGCGAACTTACTATATAACAGTTCTAGTCCAAGAGGGCGAAGCGAAATTCCGCATCCCGAACTCTCAGATACAAAAACAAACAAACAAGCAACCAAAACTTAACGGCAGCCAAGTATCCCAGATATAATTACATTCAGGTGAAATTTAACAACGAGCAAGTGAATAAAAGTTTTTAATGGCCATTGGATGGCGGAATGGGAGATCAAGTTTCGATGAGACGCGGGAGCGTTTCGAAGGGCGACATCCCCTCAGATGGAGTTGTCTCCATTACCTCGAAGTAATCAGGAAGAGCAAGCAAATGTAATAATGTAACAATGACAGCAATTTTCTCCCTTGTCCACAAATAAATCGTGATTTATAGAACAACTCAATCAGTGCTAGATTAATATAATTGTACTTCAGATTTTTTTAATTCTTGAATTTGTGATATAAGTAAATATCTAATTGTACTGATTGCCTAGAATTATGTTGTAAGTTTATGTTGATTAATTTGTTCGTATTAAATAAACTACGCGTGGGAAATAAACTTGGTTTAAAGTTGTTTGTCTTATTTTTATCACACGAGCGACTTTCAAGTCATTGGCGCTCCAAACTTATCTTCTTCCTAAATGGTATACATTTCAAGCGACTTCTGGGTATCGAATGCTACCTTTTCAAAATAATAGTTCCACGCCCATTCACCCCTAGATGCCGGTGACCTGAAAAATTGTTACGTTTCTAGTAACATTTTGACGTTAAATGAAGATGAATTGTTAGAAGTAGGTATTCAACTATTTGCTTTGAAGTTTGAGAATTTTGGTATACCCGCATATGATACCAAGCTTCCTTAACAAGGGAGATACCCAAAGTTCCCCCTCTAATTTCGATGAAATTAGGATATGTCGAAGACAATTAACATTCAAGGGATTCGTGGCTTTTCATATCGGTGGTAATTAGGTTTTAGTGGCTAAAAAGCGGCCCTGAGTTTGTGCCATATTGACAGTTTCGCATAAAAAGAGTAGCCCAATTTGAACTGAACATACACTAAAACGATTTTTACTCTCTAAAACCGATTTGCCACCGATATAAAGAATAGGGGTCTCTTAGACATTAATTGTCTACATCATAACTAAGTTTCATCAAAAGTGGAAGGGGACACTTGGGGCACCTTCCTCGTAAGTTATTTTTTTGTTTTAATTTTTGGATTAAGTTTTTTTGCATATATACAGGGTTGCCTTAAAATATTAGCATATACTTAAATTACACATTCTTTATCATTTATGCTCTCATTAAGAAATAACCAAAAATAAGACCTCATTTGTTTAGGAATGTTGAATTTGCAAAACTTTTATTTTTGCAGTATTTTTAAGTAAACTACATCTATACCATGAAAAGCAACTCATTTTACAAGTCGCTGCGATTAATCTAATTATTTAGCTAAATGTACTTAACCGAAATTTTTATCTAAAATTTATATAATAACTTGTTTGTCGGTATTTCACATCTAACACCAAATTAGTTCTTTTAAAAGGTCTTAGATAACTAAAATTCACATGCGAAAATTAACAAAATTGTGCGATTCACTTAGGAAGTTCATTGACTTTTTTAAAAATGTTTTACAAAACACCGGAACAAACTTCGAAACTCACTATTTTTTTGCAATACTTACAACATAATCCTTAAATGCCAAATTACTCGGCAATAAGTTGACAACGCTGTATTAGTAAGTGTTCTATTTGGTGAAATGACCTAGATTATTTGTTGCAATTCAGTTTGCGAAGAGTTTACCATCGAATTGCACATTTTCAAATAATAGCAGGTGCTAGTTCAATAAGTTAAGTATTTTTAAGAGATGGCACAACCAGAATAAAATTAAAATTATTTTGTAAAATACATTCCTGCCGATTAATTTATGTTTGGCAGTCATTTAAAATAAACAACTTGTAGTAGTTCTAGAAGGGAAAAAAGTGATTTTCGTATTCTCATTGAACACTATTTTCTACGCGGTTAAACAATAGTATAAACAAAAAAAAAGGACGACAAATATTATTTTGGCTCCGAATCATCAATTAAAACGATTCACAAGTGGCTTATGAATTGCCTTTTGGTCGTACAAGCGTTCCGAGCGACCCGGTGGATCAAAAGATGCCAATACATCAGAGATGATAACAAAAGTGCATGATGTTGTGTTGGAAGATTGTGGATTGAAGGTGCGTGAGATTGTGGAGGTGTTAAACTTGTAGATTAGTATAGTAGTTCCGCTTTTACATGATGATTTGTACATAAAAGTGCCAGATGGGTACCGCGTCTGTTGACAGTGGATCAAAACGTAACCGTTACACGACTTAGGGCTACGGCTTGAAACCGTTTAAGCATAATACAGCAGAAGTATTTTGCGTAGATTTATTACCATTGATCAATCGAAACAATGGACGGAAGCCGATTCAAGTACACCGAAGAAAACAAAAGTGATGTTATCGGTTGATAAAGTCATGGCAAGTGTTTTTGAGATGCTTGCGAAAAAATTTTCATTGACTACATTCAACAAGGTAGAACATTAACAGGAGAGTATTATTCATCATTGTTCGACCAGTTTGTTGAAAAAGTTATAAAAATTGGTCATATTTCGCAAATAAAATTTTTTTATCACGCTATTGGAAAAAATACATGAATTGCATTTGGAAATGCTTCCACATGCCCTACATCCACCCGACTTGATTTCTTCTCAATACATCTTAATCACAAACACGAAAACTTGGCTTGCTGGTAGAAAAGTTTCATCCAATAAAGAAGTAATCGCTGAATTAGACGCACATTTTGGAGACTTAGATAAATTTTATTTTACTGATGGCATTAAACGTCTTGAATATCGTTGGAGTGGAATCGAAAGCAACCTCTTGTTTAATTTTTACCTGACTTATTGAACAACTCCCGCAAATAAGCCGCGTTGACGTTAAATGTAATTTTTCTCAAATTTAGCAATATTATTATATTTTTACATAATTATCGAGACAACTAATTTACTATAGAAACTGCGGATTGCTCTTTAAAGAATACATGAAGACATCATAGATAAGGGTTATAACGCCAGGAAAACTAGTGAAAGAGCTCAAGTTGTGATAAATAGCCGGATCCAAAGCTTTCGTAATAAATCATTTTTCAAAAGTTAATATGTAAGGCAACAGTATCAATGCGTGTTATAATCATTCATGTCCTACTGACTACTGCAAGCATGTTTTGGGATGGGCCATGAACACGACACACGACACAGTTTGAATTATTTGTCAATAAGATGATGATTTTTAATAGATGTATCTCTTAAAATACAGTTACCATTTTTCTGAGAAAATTATTAAGAGCGTAGATATTTATAACTATTAGTAAAAGCCGTTATATTATCAAAAATAAATTGAAACTTTAATTTATTGACTTTAAAAGTTCACACTTTACGACATTAGATTAATTATAAAAATTTTTATATATGGCTGTTAGGTACTTTTCTGCTGTTTGATTTAAAAATTTATAGTTTGGATATATTCCCACAAAACGAGTATGTTTGTGCTGCAATTTATGTATATTTAACGTTCTTAAAGAAAAATCATTTCGATTAAAAGAGTTCTTTTATCTCCATTAATTTTTAGTTTGTTTGCATGTAATTGGAATATACATTAGAGCTGACATTATAATCTTATTTCGATGGTACTTTTAGGAAGTTTACAAACCCTTTTAATGAAACTATGTAGGTGTTTAGAATTATATACACATTTAAGTGGGTGGCAAATTTGTTTACTAAAGATAAACAGTGGTAATTGAAAATGTCATCAATTTTCACACCTTGTTTCTATTTCTCAATAAGAATTCGAAGAATACTTAACGATATTTAATTTTATCTAGTAAAATAAATACTTATATGGCAAGAAAGGTTTGTCTTTAAAGGAATTACAGGATACTTTAGCCTAAAAATATTTAAAACTTGCCTCATTAAAAGAAAATGCAGTTCTGAACATCGTTACTTATCGAAACCCAACAAGCTAACGACCTATATACAAAACGAGGTTGTTCTTAATGGCAACCCTGATAAGTTAAAAACGATGTACTAGGATTCCGCTACCGTCTCGAGAAATGCCGTTTGATTCAAAAATGATTCGATGCAAAAAGGTGAATCAGGCAACCGTGAGAATTAAGGCGGCGCCGCTGCTACCTCTAGCGGCAATTATAAATAGCTTCTTAACATTCCCTAATAGCCGACAGTTAGATAAAGGCCTATAATGTTAGATCAACTCACCAGACCATAAATAAGATAGGTTCAGATTTTGAGTGAGTGTCTAGATTCGGTTGATTAGAAACACCACGAGCTTTGGCGGTACTTTTATTCCATCATGACGACAACACTTTGGGTTCAGAAATTTGATTCCAAGATTGGTTATCAACGCATTATTAATTTATTAGTTAAAATTTAACCATTAAATAATAGACAATTTAAAGAAAAGACATTTGTTTTGTAACGTTAAGGTGATAATTATAAAGAATTTCTATTGCAATGTTCCTGTTAAATTTCTTAGTTTGTGTTAACCCTTTATAATTTGTTTAAAATACAGTTGATTGACGACTACAAAATGCATTGTGATATTGCTAAATAATTATTTATTCATACTAAGCCTTTTAAGGTAATTAGAATTGTTTCTAGTTTGATATTATAGTGCTTCACTTCGATTACCCAGTACCGTACAAGTTAATTCTCTTTAATTATTCGTAACGTTTTGAAGATAACTGATTTAAGTTTGCTATGAAGTTGCTGAGAATAACTTATTTTCATTTTTAGAACAAAAATTGATAACTACAGCGCGTTACTAATTGTAAGCAACATACGTTGCTTCAAGGAGATTGCTTGACTAGATCATAGCAAAATATTTAAAAACTCTAATATTAAATTGTAATCAAGCTGATGTTAATTTTTAATTAACCCTCGTATGTTCAAAATGTAGCGAGCTCTCGTTGTTTATATATTAAATTTATACTTCTTTTGTACAGTGATTTCTCGGCATTTTGCAACTGTATTTTACGATTAAATTTTAATAAATTCATGTTTCGTTTCATTGTGAAATTTTAAGAATACTTGATACTAAAGTAAAATTACCATTTGTTCACAAATAGTATGTAATTTTCTCATGTAATGTTGAACATGTATTGTGTTGCCTCTGGAGTAGTTATACATTTCTAGGAAAAAAATTAACAGACCATTTACTGGGAGACCTATGTAGGATTTATTTGCTGTGCAAATAATCAATTATATAAAATTCCCCTAATTAACTAACGGGAATTGTAATCAAATCCAATGGTTTCCAAAAATTTTCCACTGAGCCTCTCCGGTTGTTCCGAATATCCGTCTGAAAAATATAATGACCTATTTTATTCTAGCCCCACAATTGCTCGAAATTAATTTTTTAATTAATGAACCTCATACATATGTTTACGAATCCCAATTAACCGCAAATATTTTAGATTCTACCTCAATGGTTGTTTCGGTTATCTGTCCGGAAAAATAGCTAGCAATTTAAACAAGCTCCACAACCACTCGAAATTGATCAAATAACCAATGAACTTCACAAGTGTATTTAATGATGCCAATGGACGCCTAATGTTTGAGATTGAACTCATTCGGTTGCCGTGGAAATTCGTTTGTAAAATACAATGTGCAATCTATAACTTATCCAATTATTTTTTAATTAATTGAAGTTTGACGCAGTATCTTTTAAATGAATTCCCGGGACAATCTGAAGGGTGTAATAGAAAATGTTTGGGTTTCTTTGGAGTTCATAAGTACGTGTATGGTGTTTATTAATTGTAAATTGATATTGGAGCAGTAGGACTAGGGTAAGTTGGACGCTATACTTTTCGAACAGATTTCTGGGCCAGTCGAAGGGGTTCAATTTAAAATATTGGCAATTAATTTGAATTCTTAAACAAATGTATGAGGTTCATTAGGTACATTAGGTAAAGCAGTCATTTAATTGGTTCTGGGGCTAGGATAAAGTTCGACGCGGCATACTTCAAACGGATTTTCAAGTCAACCGGAGGGGTTTTATTGAAAATATTTGGGATTCATTGACGTTTATAAGCACGTGTACGAGGTTCATTAATTATAAAATCAATTTCAAGAGGGGTTAGTGTGAGTTAGTCGCTGTATTTTCGAAACTGGTATTCAGAACAGCCGCAAAGGTTTCGTATAAGATATTCGAAATCCATTGGAATTCATAAACACATATGTGAGGTTCATTAGTTATAAAAGTCGTGGGACTAGGATAAAGTTCGACGCGACATCATTCAAACGGATTTCCGGAACAACTGAGGGGGTTTCAGGGAAAATATTTGGGGTTCATTGGAGTTCATAAGCACATTTATGAGTTTAATTAATTATAAATCCAATTTCGAGAGGCGTCTAGTGTAAGTGAGTAGCTGTTTTTCCAAACATATTTTCAGCACAGCTACAGGGGTTCAATTTAAAATACGAGGCATGTTTTTTAAGTAAGTACCGTTTTGAAATTCCTCCGCTTCAGCTCTGCGGACGGTGTCGTGCGCATGCACACTGTATACTTACATCTGTTGGCAAGAGACAGCCACCATTACGGCAACATTCGAGCGTGTTTACATTCGTTTGTACATATTTGAAATGCCTCCGCTCATTGAAAATCCCG
>JAHWXV010234666.1:0-14834 GCA_024586415.1 Phrixothrix hirtus | reverse complement strand
TATTTTCAATGATTTTATGTTTTATAAATAAATACAATTTTGTAGAAGACTGTTGTTACTTATTGGTAAAACAAATGTCGCAGTGGAAAGACCCACAAAACTTATAAATTAAAATAAAACAAGTAATTCGTATTTCTACACTCAGGTAGAAATTCGTAAAGTTATAAAAGTATAAAATTAAATAAGGGTTTCTAATCCTCGGGCCTGTGTTACATAACATAGCCCTGGAATTAGTTTATCTTGCAGAATCAAATAAACCAGTTACGCAATAAGCGAACTTAATTAGAGAAATTAGCTCTTGCTGCCTTGCCTGCAAGCAACAATGTGCAGTAAATGTACAAAGCATGTCTGAAATAATCATTCTACACTTCTCTGCTTAGAATGTCAAGAACTATAATTTTCTTTGTAATATTTAGAACTTTTGTATTTTATATTAAGTTGACATTTGCGTTTATTTGTTAATAAATCTGAATCTTTATTAATGTTTATTTGTTTTATTTTGTAATCACATTTCTGAAGGCCTGTATTGAAAGTTATGAAATTAGGAATTAAAGAAAATAAAAATAGACCTAAAAATATGTATGGGATTAAAACTACCCCACGCGCCCGATTATGAGAGATGAATTGGGCGCTCCCAACTAAGGGTTAATGCTAAACTATTTTAATAGCTGCAGGATATAAAATGCGACGAACCAAAGTTTTGATACCATAATTTCGTATTAGTCATAATTAGAACATTCTATTACCGAAAGTCTTTGCTTTCCAGTTATTCCATACCCTAAGTGCATGGAATTGATTACATAAGAAATAAAAAACGCAAACATGGGGAAGGACAATTAACAGTTATATCATGTTTAAATTTAGTAATAATTATTTCTCAAATTTCCCCAAAGATACTTGGATGACAATTTCTCAAATTGTTGGATGGTGGAAAAACCAATTTAAGAGATCAATGCCAATATACAAGCTTTAGGTAGTCAGTTGCAGTAGTTTTGTTATATAACATACATATATTTTAATTGTTATTCCGATAGAACATTGTTCTAATATTTGCACATATTGGAAAACGTAAAATTATTTTCTACAGTTATTATTTAAAATTAATGGCAAAGTTACGTTTCTAAATATACGAAACACTTAATTACTTAATTAACTCTTTAGGTAATAAGAAAACAATTAGTTTTTACATGTTAAAAAGTAACACGGAAGTAGTAAAAGTGCAGTGTCACTTAAGAAATTGTAACAGAAACATTAAAAGTCAATTGGTTAAATAACTTAAAATTTAATTTAGTATAAAGCACCAACTTACATAATATTATACCAATTTAATTTAAAATGAAATTATTAATTACAGTCAAAAGGTAAAATGTTTGCACCTTTACAACATTCCGACCTACTTATTTCAATAACAAAAAGAGTTGATTCAAAACTATAGGATGATTTGTTGCATGCGTAGTGTTATAAAATCCTTTCTATTAATTCAAAATTTTTACAACTCAGTATTAGTTTGAAAATGACAATTACATCTGATAATGAATATAAACAGTAAATAATTGGATAGTAATTTAGAAATATCTCTAAACATGTTTATTATACCGAAATTTTTTAAATTTTCGGACTATTTAGGTTATTATAAACCTTGATTATCTTACGTCATGGCGTAGACTACAACCTCAGTAGCAAAACACATTTTTATTTCACTTTCTAGTGAGTTCGTGTGTAAGTAAGCGGACGTTGAACAAAAACTCTCATGAAAGATGACTAAAGTGACCGCGAGTGTTTATGTTTCGAGTGAAGTGTTTTATTTGTTGGACAATTGTGTTATTAAGTGCGGTACCTCTTGGAAATAAATAAAGATGATCATTCAGGGAGAGAGAGAGCTCACGAATATACACGAAACAGCAATGGAAAACTCTAATGGTATTTTTTTATTAAAATTAAATATTGCTTCTAATTTATTTGCAATGATATTAACTAACAGCAAACAAATTTTACATAAACAAAATATTTGTCGATATATAAAGAATTTTTAATTTTTTTATTTTAATTTTAGTGCGGTTAATTAGGTGTTATTTATTTGGCGAGTATAAGATATAAATTCAATTTATTAAATTGAATTGAAATGCAGTATACATTAAATTAAATATATTAGTCAATACTCATCTTAAGAATTTTTAGATATACGTATAAGCTAAAGATCAAAATGCCACACGCTGTTAAATTTGTAATCAAACACAATATTTATATAATTAGTGTTCTGCACGGCGCTGCACTGTTTATTTTATTTATAGAACTGAGGAAGTCCGTGATTCAATTTACAAATTAACCTATATTGACATTTAGTATAATGTTTTTAAATTTACCTATTCAAAATATTCAAAAATGGTTGCAAAAGTCTATAATGTGATCCATAAAATACCACAATTTACTAAATAAATTAGTAACCATTAGCGTTGGTAGTTTTTAAATTATAGCTCAGAAAAGATTATTTTAACGACCCAATCCTACCATACTAGTCGATTCGGAACATCAATTTTCATAAAAGCATCTAACTGTATCATTTTTTAAAACAGAACTTTAAGGAACTGTCCTAATAGGATGCTGTTAAGCATTTGTTAGTTTACTAATGATTAGCAATTTAATCACCTATGTTCAAGATGCGTAGGTAGATAAATGAAACTGGGTAATCTGTACCATATATCATTTCAAAATATTCTGTGCCTAGGAATAAGTAACGGGCACAATTTTGCGATATCAATATATTGTTACCTTTTTCTGTAAAAGTGCAATTGATACAGTTGTATAAAATAATAATGGCACTAGCTTCCGTGAATTCTAGGAATTTTTAGACTAACAATGATTGGTTTTAGCGGTGGAAGGATGAACCAAGAAATAGTAAATCTAACCAACAAAATGTGATTACAGAGTAAACTTAAAAACGGCGGTACTGAATTGAACATGCTTGCAAACAACGGATTTCTGTGCAAAACAAAAAAGCTCACACTATGGTCATTTAAAACGCATCTTAGAATATGTAGATTACTCTAAAAATTATTTGTTGCTGTCACAGTTAAAGAAACTTTAACTCAATTCAATATTACCTAAAATTAAGAAATAAAATATATCTCACAATATTCAAACGTAATGGCCCACGAAGCTACACGAAACTGGGGTGCGATCACTTACGCTAAATGTAAGTGTGATACATACTTAATCTTATGCTTAAAGAATTAATTTGTCAAAATTGTGCTAGCATACTTAACATCTCTACAACATTGAAGCGATTCGTATTTGTCAATGCTGTCAATCAAGATACATTCATAAAATAAGGTGTCGATGTGTAGGCTTTATTCGGCGATTTAGTTACTTTGCGGCAACTTTGACACTTTATTATTTTCGTTATTTGAATTTATATGACAAGAAATGTTTTCGCGGCCAGAGTCGTGTAAGACAAACAACTTCCCAGTACTCGTCGTGTCAAATTTTAATAAATTTTATCAAAAAGTTGACACAGTCCGGCAGTCATTTATCTTACTACACTCAGTTACAAAAAAAGTGATGCACTAGTTAAACTAGCATTATCTTTTTCTTTATTACAAGGAAACTAAATTTTTTCATTTAATTGCCTAATTTAATTAATAAATCAAAAATGTTCTCGAAGGAAAGATCTTAATAACGTATAAAAATAAAGAAAAACTAGAAATACATCAAAATGAAAGCAGAAACGAAAAATCGTAACACATATTAATAACAAGTATGGCCTCCACGAGAATTGACGAGAGCCCTAATGCATCGACGCATACTTCGAATTAAATTTGCAATTATATTTTGGTCCATATTTTCCCGTTCTTATACAAATGCTTGTTTTAGCTCTTGTAGCGGGACTACAGGACAGGCTTGTACACGTCTTCCTAATTCCTTCCAGGCATGTTCAATGGGATTTATGTTCGCACTTATTGAAGGCCATTCTAAACACTCAATTCTCACTTCTTCAAGATACCGATTGACATACCTTGCCTTATGTGGTCTTGCGTTATCTTGGATAAACGGAACATCATCCTAAAGAATGTCCCTAATGTAACCATTGACGTTTAAAGATCGTTCTTGAACAATGAAAAGTTCCGTTTTGGCCTCTAACGAAATTCCAGCCCAAACCATCACAGAGCCTCCCCAAAACTTTTCTTGTTCAACGACAGTGACTGTAGTAAACTTTTCCCCTCGACTTCTCCATACACTATGACGTCCATCTGGCGATCGCAAATAAAATCGGATTCAATATAGATGAGGACGCGTCTCCAATCGTTTATCCCCATTCCTGATGAATTGCACCAAATTCTCTATTTTGTTTGTCCTAGTACTCGGTTGCGTCTTCTTGCATTTAAACCATGCGCCCTCAGCCTTCGTTTCACTGTCTGAGCACAGACAGTTGTATCACAAATAGCTCTTAGCTTTCGAGCTAGGTCTACAGCTGTTTGGTGATAATTTCGGAGATTTTGGAGTATTAAAAATCGATCGCCTCTGGCAGATGTTGCTCTAAGGCGACCTGAACCAGGACGTCTATCGTACCTTTGGGTCGCACGGTAGCGATTATCTGCCCTATGAACTGTTGTTTCATGATTTCCAATAGCCCGAGCAGCATATCGCACGCTTCGACCATTGCCCACTAAGACCACGGCTCTTGCCACCTCTTTGGCAGTTATTTGCATTTTCAGATATAACTAACTTTAATTCGCTTCTAACGACCAATAAAAACACTTTTTGCAAAAAGTCTCAATAAAAATGGGTTCCCAGTATAAAGAAATTTGAATAAAACTGAAGAAAAACGCTGAAGTTGAAATAAAACATTTTCCGGGTTATTAATTTCAATATTTATGACACAAAAAAGTGACAGAATATAGGTCACGGTCATCTCAATGCGATTTACGTTAATCTTAAATTTTATTCAAAACGAATGGCGTGGTAAAATTGAAGTGCGCCACTTTTTTTGTAACTGGGTGTATTTAAACTTATTACAATGCCCTTTAGAATGTAAAATTTTAATGCTAAATTTAAAAGCAAAGATTTAAATACATCTAACTTTGTACACTTAAACACTATACAAGCATTGAGGACGAATTGTGCCGTTTTTTAGTTATATACGTTGTGGTACCCAAAAGTTCCTGAAATTTGAAACACGCGCACAAACGGAGCGACCTACCCACAAATACCTGTCATATGCTAAACTGACAACAACGCATGTGGCAAAGAATCACAAGTGTTTAACTACGGCCGGCAAAGCTACAGTGGAGCGAAGCGTGGTCCATCAATACTTGCGAGGATAAACACTGAAGAATCAAGACAAAATCGATAAAAGGTGGGCGCCGCTGTTTTCAAGTTGAAAGTGCAATCAAATGATTCTTGCGAAACACCCTGTATATCACGATATTAGTGACCTATCTTGAAATTGGAGAAAGACACTCTAATGGTACTGCAGATACGGGATCAAAAGCTGAAATAGAGGGTATACTAGACTAAAGGTACTCATTATTAATGACGGTTCCTGTATATAGAAATCAATGCAAAATGCTTACAGAAGCTTTAAATATTATTTACGTTACTTGAAAAATTTAGGGCGTAGTTTGTCTTACTGAAATGGCCAATGACAGGTTTTTAGAACTGAGCACCCTGTATGTGGTTATTAATTAAGCTAGCTGAACTACAAACTTTTAGGAAGGTGTTATATTTACTCAGAAATAAACGCTTTATGACTTTTGTTACTAAGTATTGCTGAATTGCTCTATAACTTATTGTGCGCGCACTGTATAAATATAATTACAAGTAAGGTTTATGTTCGTGAAATGATAACCAAAATTTAGCACAAGAACACACATAAAATCCCAAATTCAACAAGTATTTACGAAATTATATAGGACTTAAATTATAGCCACAAAAAAGACATTGGCAGCAGGAATCTAGGTTCAAGATTGTTTATTTGCAAAATTCAGCTTATTATTACAACTGGAAGTAATTGATTGACGGTGACAAATAATAAACGAACCTCAGATTTCGCTAACGACACTTAACAATATTCAAAAAATGCATAAGCAAAAATATTTTTATGTGGGTGCCCAATTAATATGATGATAGTAATTATACAGCTAACGGATTAAAGTACAACAGTAAATGTGGTATTAATAATTTGTTTTAGCAATTAAGGTTACAAACGTAAAATGTCCCAATTAATTAATTTTGATTCAACACTGATACGTTTACTTCAAGTTGGTAATTCATTTATTTCATCAATCTTTGTATAAAGCGGACGACCGCGTCCTTTTTCTAATTTTACGTTATTTTAAAAGCAAACAGACAACAATAACCCCCATAGGTAGGATGATAATTAAGTGGAGTCCATCCGTTTTCATATTGAATCAACTATCCCAAAATAATTTGGATTTACTGCCTAAATTCCTAAAGCAAGGGCAGGTACTTTAAAACTTCAATAAAGGCAATATTATTCTCCTAAAGTAAATAAGACACTTCCGAACAAGCACTGATTACTTTAACACCACCTAACTCAATCGTGTATTTTCAACGACTCTCCCCACACTTCATAATTCTTCTCACGGGACCGCTCGTAATATCCCCTATAAGATCATATCACTCCTCCTGTAAGGCGCCAAGAAACATATCGTTACACTGGTTGGATTGTAACCCAGTTAATTATTTCTTAAGCTTTTAATGGTATCGTGCCCGTTAATTTCTTGTGTGCTTAACTTTATATTTTTGTATTAAACAAACTGTAACCTTGTTTGCTATTGCGACTTGATTTTATGTGCTTTTGCTCCATTTTTTGAATTTCTGACGTAAGACTTGTTACTTTATAGTTTGAGATAATCTTTACTAACGAAGTTTTAAATAAAATTTCCAGGCAATATTTCAAAAGTGAAATAAGAGGTGTATTCAAATAGATTTTTAATTTAACTTTATCTTTCTTTTATAAAACTGATTTCTAAATTACTTTACTGAATCCTTGTTCAACTAAAATTATATTAACCATTAATGTGCATGATACTTGATATCGCTTAATTTATTTAATGTTATCAAAAAAAACAGCAACAGCCGTGGATCGATATTTCAAACAGCGTCATTGCAAATGGATGGGTTTTTGTTGCTGATGAACATTTTTACGATTTTATAATGGCCGATGTGATTGCAGAGCGTATCTAGAGATGTATCTAGAGCACCGCAGAGATAAGCAAAATGTTAAAGGAAGCATTAGCGAACGACGCTTTAGGCCAAACACTAGTTTAAGCGTTTCAAAAATGGCCGAACTTCAATTTCTGACTATACACTTTTTTTTATATTCATAGGTTTATCTACAAAAAGTTTATCCTGCGCGTTAGACTAACGTAGATAAGGGAGAATGTGAGAAGAAAATGACCACAGAAACGACGCGGGAATGACTAGCTTTTCCGTCATGCTAATGCGCTTTAATCATACAGCAATCTTTGGCAAGAAACAACCTGGCCACCGCTCCTCATCCAGCCTACTCTCTCAATTTAGCTCCTTATTGGTTACCTTTATACAATTTGATTAATTCTTCTACTGAGTTAAATTAATTATCTTTAATTTTTAGCTCAGATCTCAGATCTAGTTGACACTTGGAGTATCGAGTTTCTGTGAACTCATGCCTCCTTTTTGTGGGGTTGTCAGTGATTTTGTGTTTACCCCTATTTGGGGTTTGTTGTGGTTCTTTTCACGTCCTTTTTGTAGGTGGTTGGCTTGGTTTTCTCCCATTTACGGCGCAAATGGTTGCGCCGGTTCGGAGGCGTGGCTAAAAATGGCAGCTACTATGTTGCTGTTTGCACTTGAATTGGCAATTTTCTCAATAATTGGTTTTGCAATCATAATTAATTTTGGTGTGTCGATTTTTGCTAGCCACGTTGGCAAGTTTGTAACATGTACCCCTTCAGTTGGCTGTTTGTCTGCTTGTTGCTCGTTGTTGTTTGAGGTGGTGTTGCATTTTGCTGCAACGCTAGCATACGTTGCCCTTCTTTCCCCTGTTGTAGCTAGCGGTGTTTGTGTTCTGTGTTTAGGATGTGCCTTGTATCGTTGGTAGTTTGAGGGATCCTCTCCCCCACAGTTTGCGCACCTTGCCGGGGTGTCCTTGCTCTTAGTACATTCATACGTGAGGTGGCTACTCCCTCGCTTCAGGCAGTTAGCGGGGGCGTGGAATCTGCTCTGTGAATGTCTGTAGCGTTGGCCTTTACGGCACTGAACTACCGTATTTTTTTTCTCGGTGATTCCACTAAGATGGTTAGTAAGACTACTGATTTTAAGTTTAAGATGGATTTAGCGTTTTTACTTGTTTTGTCGATTTGCACGTACATGAGAGGCATGGGGATTTTCTCACTGCCGCCCTCATACATGCGGCGCACTGATGTTTCTTGGACTCCATTTATTTTTAAATCTTCTAGGACTGTTGTTTCTGACACTGCTTCTGGGATACCACGTATTACTATTCGGATCGGTCTCTCCGAGATGAGTTTGTAGGTATTATAGGGAATTTGCCGTTCTTTTAATTTTTTATCGCCTTCCTAAATGTGTTGGCATCACCTGTCTGCGTGGATTTTCCATCAGAGAGGTTTTTTGACCTGATGATAACTATGTTCTTCTCTTTGAACGTTTTGTTTAGGTTTTCGCATTGTCTTTTGTCTTGAAGCACAATTGGAGGTATTTTTTAGATTTTTACACGCGTAGTAGTTACTTGCGCTGCGGTTGTTGCTGAGCTGTCATCCTCAGCTTGTTGTTTGGTGTCGAGCCCTTCAAATTTATTTGCGGTGCTGTTTCGTGCTCGCCTCCGCTGCTGAACAGTTGTTCGATTTCCTTTTCTTGTTTACAACGGTTCTGAATGTTTTCTCATTCATTATGTTGGTTTTTCCGTCAGAGGAGTAGTACATCTCGGCATCTATCAGTTGTCTAGCATCCTCATAGGGCTGGTGTTCTTTAGTGGTTGGATTTGAAGGTTTTCCACTGACGGCAATGTATTCAAGCACTGCTTGTTCTATTTTTTGTTCGTGGCTAAGGTGCTTGTACTTAGGATCTTAAGTTTTAGCAATTATGGCCTCTGGGAATGAGCCCATTTTTCTGGCGGCTTCACGACGATTGACTTCTGTGTAATGTCGATAGTGACTTGCAAATCGCACATTTTGACTGACTGTTCGGAATATTTGCTTATATTAAGCGCTGTAGTTGTACTGAGCCCCACTCGCCGTCCTTTTTAGGCGAAAGGGGCCTAAGATACAGCACAATAAAGCTCGAGTAACTCAACTGCCAAAGAGCACGTCTGCACTCGATGACGGTCGCAATGGAACTCACCTCTTAATTTCTAGCATAATCTGGTTAAGTAAGAGAGTAACTAGAGTAGCTTTGGCACGTTTAACCCTTAGCACAACAAATAAATTTGGGCTCTGTATTTTTACTTAGAATGTTTAATAAAATTTTAGTTGTTTATTTCTTAAACATGTTTCAGTTCCCAATGATTAAAACACCATAAGTTTAATACATATATTTTAAACAAAACTGCTATATGTAAAAATTACAGACAATTATATAACAGCAAGATGTAAATGAAATGCAGATAGGCCGTGTAATTACATGGAGTGCTTTATTAAAATCTAAATACAGTTCAGTGCCTTTCAAGCACCCAAGGGGACCTGGCCTTTTAAATACTATTAATCAATTTTAAATAATGCGGTATAGAGCGAATTTTGTATAATTATTTTGTAAATAATATAGGTCAACTGTGATAAAGCTGGATAAAGAATGATGCTCCGGGATTTACGTCTAAAAGCTACGGGACCGTAATACGGTTATTAAGATTGCTTCTATGCGGATCTCGGTACGCGTTTTTTACGTTAGCTATTGTACAGAATTTTGAAACCGAACCGATTTTAATTTATTTTTAATTGCTCTAACACTACCCAGACATTTTACACTTTCGCGCCTGCATTTTCTTAAATAAGCGACTGTTGCTAGTGGACTTCATCAAAGAGTTTTATTTTTATCTACTTCATGTGTGATCAGCTACGCTAGTGTCTTGCGTTAGACGAAGTTACGTAGAATGATTTCCTCGATAGTGCTACGTGTTGTAGTTTTTAATACTGTAACACGAAAAAAACGTGAATTTTCTGTTATCTCGGACTTTTATTCAGTTACTCCAGTAACCCCCATATGGGGGTTGCTTTACAAACTTGTACTGTTATCTTTTCTACTTTCTAGACCTTGAATCTGCCTCCCGGCTAAACATTAATCCCTCTACTTCTCGTAACGTTGCTCTGAGTTTGGGATAATTATATTTCCTTACGCCCTTTCGGTTGTACTTTACGTTTTTTTATTTTTATTCTTTACGAATTCTGCTTTTACTGATTTTTAAACACAACTTGCTACGGCACATCCGGGCCCTGTCCATAACTAAAAATTTTGTTTCCTGGCAGTGTGCTACTGTCACATTTGTTTAAGAGTTTTCTTAATTTCTAAACGTTCCCCGTATTTTATTATTTAGGAAACAAATTGGTCTTTGGGTTTAAAATACCGTTATAAACTACTTGATTTTACAAGTTTTTAGAAAAATGAAATAAGTGTAACTTATTTGATTTTTCTAATATTGAATTTCAGGAGATTAGCTTTGTAAACAAGTAGATTTCAATATTCTTGAGACTGTTTCCCTTTTCAAGTTAAGGTGAAAGAGCAAAGATTTGGCACGAGTAGGAAGATTGAAACGGAATCGTAGGTGGTGCAGAACACATTACTAAAATAAGGTTTCCAGAATACATACGCTTCGTTATAGAAGTGCAGTGGCCGGTATTTGCTACTTTGAAGATGACAGTGGTGAATAAGATCCGGGTATTCGGAGACTTTATTCATCGCTGCATTCCAGGAAATTTTGGATACTCCCGCATAAAATGACTTTATTGCATAGGTTGATATGGTATATTTTAATTTGCAATTTTATTTTTTCATATAAGTTGTTAAACGACATTTGTAAGTTTCAACAATATTAATTAGACAAGAAATTTTAAACTAAAGATACTTAATGTTCAGAGATAAAATCGGTAAAACAGAAATGTTATGGTATGACAGGTGGAGAAAAATTATGAAAACGAGACCCAAAGGTTGCATAAAAAAATATAGTATAAAATAAAAGGCAATGCCGGCTTATATCCTGTGTATCGTAGGTATATACAGGATTTAACTTTAAATAATTGGATTTTCACCCACCATTTGATGCAAAAGTAAGGAAAAAGATTCTTGAAGGAAAATCACCTCACTAGGTTAAATTTCAAGTCTTTTATACGTTGTAACCAGTTAAGAGGTGTATGGGTATAATCGGGATTTTAATATTAAATAACAGGATTTTTCCCACCATTTGATGCAAAAGTAGGAAAAAAGATTTGGACAAAACAATCTCACTAGGTGATTTTATTTCAAATAAAGGAATTTTCAGGTATCATGTGGTGAAAGAGAAAGGATTGTTGTAAAGCACAATCGTGGAATTACTACAACAATCACAACAGTTCGGAAAATATATCGGAATATGACAATCATCATAGCTAGTAAACAGTAATAACGATTAGAGAAAAGAGATGGCACTATTTAGTTCTTGTTTCACCCCTTTCAATTACACCTTCTAATCTTGGTAAAATGGAGTGAATTAAATTTTGGAAAATATTTTTAAATTAAGCTTCCATACCGCTTCGATGGTTTCCTATAACTCTTCATTGTTTCTTGAATAAAAATGACCTTAATATAATCATTTTAGCAGTCATCCCCATACATTTTTCATGGATTTATATCCACTGTTCATAACAAGTTCCAAAGTTTCTTTCTATATACAGTTAGCTAATTACCTGATCAATATGGATGGGAAGTTGTCTTTCTGGCACACAAAATTATTCTTAGAAATTTGATTAACGGGTAATAGAATAATGCTGTCTCAACTTTGACAAGTTTCTGAATTTAATCTTGCATCAATACTTCGGAAACGCCGGACCCTTTTATACCTATTCTATCTCATATTTATGGAAAATCCCCCAGGGTTTAAGATATATTGTAATATTTTCTTCAAATATTAAATTCGGTGGTTTGTAAACTAGAAGAAATCCGTTATTGAAGAATTGGAAGACTTGCTTGTCATTAAGAATAACTTGTTCCCAGATTTAGTTAATTGAGGACAAACATAACTCTGGTTTACTTACATTCCACTGAAGGCAGTTTTTCCATACACCTCCACAACTCTTGTAGTTGGTGGCTTCAATTGACCTACAATCTATTGATCCAGATCCAGTTTCAAATGTAGCAGTAGCAACTGATCCAAATAGATGCACTCGTAAGAAATTGACCAATGTGGCATCTTGTGTTTCATGTATAATTTTTCGCCCTTCATATCTAATCTTGTTGTCTTCGTTTTTACACTCTTATTGTAGTAGTCTTATTAATTTCTAAATGCTTTAGCAATTTTATTTATTTTGGAAAATTGGCAATACTAGCTTTTTGAACTTCGATTAATTGAAATGGCATAATAAATTATACTTTCCTAAAGCATCAACTCAGATTTACCAAATCAAAATTACATCAATTATCTGATAGTAGCGTTAGATAGTACTTCTTACCAAATGTAGGTGTATGCCTTTTCAATGAACAAAAGAGGACATTAGCGATCAACGCCTCAAGCATATACATACAGTTTCTGAATTAAATTAACAGAAAATATGACCACCCAAAAGATCAAGTTCAATTATTAACATTGAACAAATATTTTGAGTAACGGCGCGTAAGAAATAAGCGGATTTGACATAAAATCGCAAATCTTTACGTAAAAATTCTGTTGCTTACCATTACACACATTATTCTAGCAACAATACCTTTACTGATTTTTAAATTACCTTGGCAACAAATTTATCGAGAAATCTACGCATTATAATAATAGTGAATGTTACAATTATTGATAGAATAAGATAGTAACTTCAATAGGAGCGGCCCCGATTGGTGTAGTGGTTAGCATGTTTACCTCTAAATCCAAGGGACGCAGGTTCAAACCTGATCGTTGTCGGTAAATTTTTCAGCGGAGAAAAACTTACAAAACATGCCTTCTTCTCAGATGAAGGAGTAAAATTGTAGATCTCGTATCAATGTGATGTTTGGCACGTTAAAAATTTCTACTGGCGGAGGAATTCCTGCAGAGTCGGCAAAATTCTAGTAGGAATGGCAAAATGACTATATAACAGTTCTAGTCGAAAACGGCTAAGGGAACTTTCACATCCGCAAGTCCCAGACACAAAACAAACAAACAAACAACTTCAATAGACCTGTAATAGTTTAATAACGTCAAAATTTTCAAACAGACTAGGTCACATTTGTTACACAAAACGAATTAGCTAAAAATGGACATCTTTATTTTATAATGAGTTAGAAATCATTAGATGAGCAAGCCAGTACTTTTCGGGAAGAAGTTAGCTGGATCTAAATACGGTTATAATGTCGATATTGACGATAAGTTGACCCCAAAATGATTAGATTCAACCAGTTGAAGAAGTCGATACTTTTGTGTACCAATATAATTACTCACACTTTGTTTTATATTACTATACAGTACAAACACCGGAACCGAGATTGATACGCAGAAATCTATTAACCTCACAATAGAACGCAAAGCATATAAAGAATTTTTTGGGCTTAACCTACAATTCTTATTCAACGACTAGTAATTTTCGATCTTTTTCTAATTATATTAACTTTGTCGCTCATATCTAAAGATCTCTCCCACTTTTGAGGTATCAAAAGTGTATAAATTTTTTTGTATTGTATTAATTATTAATAAAAGCAATCGAAAACCTTTATAATTTTAACTTAAATTAAAAATTCTTTTGTTATAAGAAAACCTAATTGATTCTATTAATTTGATAATCAAATCAACGAAGTTGTCACAGGCTAAACTGATAATAATGCATGTGGTAGAAATCACGCATGTTTAACCACGGCCAGCAAAGCTGCAGTGGAGCGAGATGTTATTCGCCGATATTTGCGAGGCTAAACACTGTAGAATCAAGACAAAATCGATAAAAGGTGGGCGCCACTGTTCTCTAGTCGAAACTCCAATTAGGCGATGTTTGCGAAACACCCTGTGTATCAAAAGTAAGTAAATTGTCTATGATAAATTCAAGTTGAATTAACGCGGCACAATATGCTGTACTTGAAATAAATTATTTAAAAATTCTGAAAGCAATTTAGACTGTAATTAACGTTTTGAATTTTACGTGAAACAAATGCATTCTTATTTACTTTGCAAAATAACAAATTCTGAATCAAAATTAAATTCGTTAGACGCACAGTGACTAGTTGATAATATTAGGCAATAATGATGCTTGAAATAAATAAAAGAACTAGTTGAGCACAGAACACATTATATTGTTAAAATTCACTGTTTCACTAGTACACAAATGGAATTAAAATTCGGACGTAAATGACTACTCACTAAAGATGTGGAACAATAATTTTTAATATTAAAATTAGCCAAGGCAATCGAGGTTTGTGTTTATTCAAAAGACCAAATTGAAGGTGGGTTTAAAAACCCATGTATATATATGTATATATCCCCGTATGCTAGCTTTCATAAGATCAAATCATTTGTTACAAACTGCTAATTAAACTTTTATACTATTAAAATTGGTAGACTAAGGGCCGGTACTTTCATTTTCCGTTAAATTTAATCAGCAGTTATTTGCCTTGGTTACTATTGTGCTGACAATGGTTATTATGGATATTAACCGAGGATTACATTTAACCGGAGTTGAAAG
>JAHWXV010234648.1:0-11710 GCA_024586415.1 Phrixothrix hirtus | reverse complement strand
GTGTGAGGCGATCTGAAATTATAATGTGGTCAATAATCGATTGCCCAGTGTAGCTAACGAAGGTTGGATTTTCGTTGGTGATTCTATATAGCGGCAGTTCCAGTAGGATGTCGGCGAGGGCCCGTCCTTTAGCGCTAGTGGAGGTGTCCCTAAAGGCGGCGTATCTTGCATTGAAGTCTCCCATAATGATAGCTCACGGAAAGCTAGCTACGAAGTCGAATAAGTCGCGAGGTAGGTCTTCGTTAGGAGGCGTGTACAGCGCGAAGATGTATAGGGACCGCCGGTTATATGTAGCGTAGCGGCACAACATTCGTAGTCTTGCAGCTGCTGTGGAAGCTGGAGCTCTGTAAAAGGAATCATGTTATTAATTAGTAGGGCAGTGCCCCTTCTACTTCTCTGATTATTTTGGTAAATTTCGCGGTATCCCGGGAAATTCAGGTGATTGTTGCGTTTAAGGTGAGTTTTGGTGATGGGCAAGACTGCTATATTGTCGCGAAGGAGTAGATTTCGAATGAGTGGCGTCTTGTTGCTGATTCCCGCTGCGTTGACCGTGCACCCTGCGCTGTCCATTACAAGTCGGAGAGAGGGAGATGAAGCCAGTTCCCGGCGTAGGATGCTGCGACCCTATAACCAAAATATTCTCTAATTAGGTGTCGAACAAGATGCATTGTACGTGATCTCGTAGGTCTGGGAATAATTCAAGAAGGGCGCGGATAACAAATTTGGCAAGGAGATGAATAAAAGATTCGGAATGATTCTCTTTAGGGATAGGTGAGTACCTAGGCCTGTTAGGAACGCTTTTCTTGGGGCTGGAGGACGAAATGGAGGCGGCGGTTGCCGTTGTTTAAGTGGAGTCGGTGGCGTCGTGGGAGTTTCGTGGAGGAACGCGGAATGTGGCGGGGAACCGGGTTAGTTGAGGCAGTAGGCTTGGAGATTTTAAGGGGGCGGCGGCGTCTGGATTTAGTGGTTTGAAGAGTCGTGCAGTGCATCTATGAGAGAAAGCAATACGCTCTCCCCCACAGTTGCTGCACATAGGCGGGACTACCGACGTGGACTCAGAGGTCGAGTGATTTCCGCTGCACACGCCGCAGGTGGGAGAGCGTTTGGAGCAGAATCTTGTAGGGTGCTCAAACTTAAGGCATTTTCCGCACTGGACGGGTTGCGCCTTTGGGGAATGGGATTCTTCTATTCTATACAGATGGTTGAACATTACAAGTCCACGGGAAAGGAGGCGGTCTAAAGTTTCATGGGACATTGTAATAATTCTCATTAGCCGAGTAGGTAAGTTAGTTTCCTAGGCTATTATTCTCCAGATGTTGGTATAGGTAAGCCAAAGGGCGGCCAGATGAGACCTCACCTCGTCGGGAGTGATGTCCATCTCGACGCCTTTCAGGACGCAGGAGAACTGGTTTCTAGGGGGTTGGTGGGAGGGACAGGAGGGAAGTAGACTGCATGTAATTTTGCAAGGGTTGAGTAGGAGGTTGTTAAGCTGCAAGAGTTTCAGTGGGGCCTCTAGGTCAGTCGTGGAAACTCGAGAAAAGACGGTTAAATTAGTAGCGAGAACGTTGACCTCGGATAAGAGCTTGGAAAGGGATTTGTTGATAGTATTGTGGGGTAGGTTGGAAAGTTTGTAAGTTTTGAAAATGCAGGCAGAGGGGTTAGTGGTGGCTGACTTATTTGATTTGTTGGACTTTTCAGAGTTGTTAAATCTGGTGGAAGCGTCGGGATTTAGGCGTTGGTGTCGGCTAACAGTGGTCCAATCCGAGGCTATTGTGCTCGGAGATGGTTGGTCGTTAGTCGGGTGGTTGCCAGAGGGGCCAGGGTGGTTAGCATCATTATTATCGGAGTCAGAATGAGGGAATGGGAGGGTTTACTTGAGTTAGCGAAGCAGGTGAAGGAACCGGAGTCGTGATCGGCCTTGTCGGTCTTAGACTTCGAGCGAGTCATCGGAGCCGACATGGTTGGTAAATAGGAGGAGTGGAAGCACTTTTATTTTTAAAAGGAACACTAGTGTAAAGGGAGCAGGGCGTCGAGCTCTGTCCCCCGCGGTGCGGCGTCGCGACGCGGCGCGGGGTAAGGTTGGGGGTACACTTGTTCCTGAAGTTGATGCGGGCGCTATAAGGGCACTGGTAAGCACAGGCCAGTACGCGGCACTAGGGCACAGTCAGACGGTGGTGTCGAAGCACAGCACAAAGTTAGCACAATTACTCACAGGAGAAGGCAAGGTGCAAAAACTTCCGAAAGAACGACTCAATTTCTTAAGACGTCCGAACAACAGCAGAGCACGATGAAAGATGATTCTCCAATTTAACAAGTGGCAGTTTATATACAAATTTACGTATGTAGCACTTTTTTACATAACATCTTAAATTTATGTAAAAATTTATGAACTATATCGGTAGACGTGGAATAATTATTGTATAAGAAACTTAAGTGAAATATGGGTGCATTTTGGTATAATTTTTTGTAGCCTTTACAAATAAATGTCGAAGAGTGACGGATATTAGCTTTAAATGGTAATTGACTTAATAAATAGCTACTGTCGGTTATATTGTGTATTAATTGGTAGAGACATACTAACGTTGAGCATTGAAATATTTGTAAAAGTTGGCAATACGAAATTAGTATCGAATTTTCCTTATAAGTTTTAAAATATAGTTATTTCAAAAACTTATTTTATACTTTATCGATCATTTGTTTTTGATATAGATAAAATAGTGACCACACGACTGCTGAGAATTCCAATTTACTTCTATGAATTAAGTAATTTAATTAACGTTGTGTTTGTTTAAAATAGTAGGAGTTTCGTATTATAAAACCAAACGATCTATATGCGGTATTGGTAATATGAAGAATATGTTTTTGGAAAGTCAACCTAGAATAAAATATTACTCCTAAATCTTTTACTTCATTTTTGCATTGTAAGTTAAATATGTCCATCTTGTATTTATATCCAGTAATAATTTGTCTTTTATTGAAATAAAGGCGATTATTTATACTCCGTGCTATTATATTATTAGTATTCTGTTGTTCATGACAATCATCTATACCTTCGATTCCACGGTACGTCTTAAAATCATCAGCATATAATCGACAATTACAGTATTTTAATTTTGTAGGTAAGTCATTTATTAATATATTAAACAACAACGGACCAAGATTTGCTATTTGAGGTGTTCCAGATTTAATTTCTTTTAAAAGGGAGACGAGAGGATAGATAAGGTACCAACAGGATTTTTAGAAATTGGCAAAGTTTAATAATTATTTGAAGACTAAGTATCAACAACGAAAAATATGGACGCGCTAATTATTCACTTTTATTTATGATTGAATTGTCTGAATGTTAGGGTAGCGCGTAGGCCTGAAGTACAATATCTTAAATTGAATTAAAATTAACGACACTTTAAACAACAACGAGTAGAGAGTTTTTTGACAACAATATGTTGCGTTACAACAATCGGCTCGACTATCGCACCAAGCGCTGAAGCCAGATTAATCGAGAACCTCCGATTCAAATTAGGTTGCGCCTTAAAGGGCGTCATACATGTGAGCGCCCGGAATACACGAAATGACAATAAAGGCAACAACTTGGGAATATACCGGCTCCCCTTGATTTCACCGAAATCAAGACGAAACAATAGGAAAAGAAGCGAACTGGTGTCGGGAGGCATAGTAGATCTCATTTTAGGGAAGAAAAACGATAAAGTTTTATAACTGGAGGAGAGTATTCGCCTTTGGGAGTTGAAACGGAAGTGACGCGAACAATTTTGTTTGTTCTCGGGGGGAACCGTTTGGTAATTCGATCCACGGCCCAAGACAGGGAGGATGAGTTTGGCTCTTGCATAAAAACAAGATCGCCAACTTGATGGTTTGGAACATAAGTGTTCCATTTTGACCGAGATTTCAGGGTAGTCAAATAACAGCGAGACCAATATCTTCAAAAACGTTGAGTGAATACTGATATTAATTGATAATGCTTCAAGCGAGTATCTAGGGTAAGGAAGTTAGACAACGATCAACAAGAAAATGTGAAGGGTCACGAATTGGTATCAGTAGGATCTGACGGCAACTATGCTAATGGCGGAAAGATAAAATTAGGTTCAATTCGATTGATTAAAGATATCAATTTTAAAACTGTAGACATACTTACCAAGAGCACGTTTCGTGTGATATTTCGTGACTCTTTGGGGCTGTCCCATAGTCCATTATGATACGGACTACCAATACGTTAGAAATGGAGTGAAATTCCTTTTGGCAGGGCGAATGATTCAAGCGAGCTTTAGGTTTATGAGCTATCTAAAATGGTTGTGACGTGTTTACGTAGATCTTTACTGGCATCAACCAAATTGGTACCGCAGCCCGAATAAAGGTGCGCGATAAAGCGATGTAGAGCTTCGGCCAATTCCAAATGCCAGGCTTAAGTCGAGAAGCGAACAAAGATGCACAAATAAAATTTAAGTATGCCAGACTTTCAAAGGGACGCCAAACGAACAGGGAAAAGGCCAGCGAAATGCATACCCATATGAAAGAACAGATGTTAGGGAACAATAAGAGAACGTGGTAGGTTTCTCATAATGGGTGTAGCATTTGTAGGTTTTGTTCAGAAAGAGCATAGGCAGTTTATAACACGAGAGCGAGCGAGACGAAGACACGACAATATCCAAAATTTTTAGGAAATGGTTGTAATACTGCAAGACCGCAATGATCGTCGTGAATGGCTTGATAATCATCAACAAGTAATGTCACGAGATGATACGACTTGAGAAGCAAAACTTATTTTTAGCCTGATAAAGAAGGTTTGAATTGCTCAACCAAACTGCGACATGCACGATCTTGTTGTCTAAAACTGGTGGCAATTTTGGCACAAATTCAACGTTTTCATTTCTTCATTGAACGAAATAGATTGAATCTGGCAACAAAGCGAATTCTCGATCTTTTGGCGGACCTTCATGTACGACAAGGTTCAACAAGAGGGCAACTAGTTACAAAAAATACGGGGAATGATGCGTACTGTACGAGGAAATGTGGTGAAAGGAATTAATTAGTTGTTGGCCAGAAGAGATTAAATAAGTCTGTGATTTTAATTCGACCGCAGTTTCGTCAATATTTGTAAGAGAAACATGGTTTGTCCAATGATTTGGTTCGTGCAATAGCCAACGGGGTTCTCTAAACAAAGTTCACTATAGCTGTTAGAAGCTAACTCGATAGGATTTATTCCACTAGAAGGTATAATGGTAATATTTAATTCGGTTGGAAAATAATTCCACCAGGTGGGTTGTGCATATTCCTAAATTAGAGCAACACGATTTGCAAAGAAGATTTTAAGTTTACATTGTAATAACTGGAGCCATGTAAGTACAATAGTGGAGTGAGACTGCAAGTGAACTGACCAAATCGACAATTGTAATCAAAAAGCGTCTTGACCAGTTATGCAAGTAAGTATGCACTTAACAACTCAAGATGGGGAATAGACAAGATTTCTCTAGGGGCAACACGAACTTTACTTATAAGTAATACAATGATAACTTGACCAAGCGTATTTGAAGGAAGATAAATAGCAGAGAGGGAACTCTTTTCAGAGGCATCTGGATAGAAATGTCCGAAAAGTACTGAAACGATTTGATAAATCACAATAAATTTGGGATTGAGTCAAAAGCAATTTCCGCATCCCAATTGAAATTGAGCAACCAAAGTTGTTGCATTAGACAGTTAGTCTTCATGACAATAGGTAGCCACTAACCGGATGGGTTATATATTTGGAATATGAATGATAAAGGTTTCCTTTTAGTAATTGCAGCCGATAATAAATGATTTGCATTTGGAACTGAAGACGAAACAGATCAAGTTTTGGACTGCAACTTCCGGAATCAAGTTTGTACAGTAACTCTTGGTGCGCGACAAAAACGTCTTTTAAGGCACGTTGTGCAGCTTGAAACAACCTTGGAGGAGTAAATTGGTTAGTTCGGGTTTCAACAAGAGAGCTTCATCAATGGAATCTGCTTCAGTGATGATATCATCGACATAGATACTATTTTTTAAGATTTAGGATGCGAGGGGGAGTTGAAAACTTTATTCTCAACAAATTGATGAAGAGAACGCAACACGAGGTAAAGAGCTTACACAACGCCATGTATGAAAGTAGTCAAATCAAATGTTTCGAAAAGTTTGTCTGGCGAATCGCGCCACAATATACATCAATATAAATGGTCTCATGGAGCAATTTAGATCAGGTGATAGATTTGTTTTATATCACATGAGAATACAATACAACACACCGAATATCAATAGCTGAAGTTTCGGTCCAGCACGCAGTAAACTATTCAACGAAAAACCAGAGGACGAATTAGCCCTGACATAAAAGACAACTCGCAATTTTAATGCGTTACCATGAGTTTTAAAAATCCCATGATGTGGAATGATGCACTTGGGTTCGATATTTTCGGGCAGCGACTTCATGCGACACAAATCCATGTACTCTTATATGAAGATAACATGTTTAGCCTTGAAGTCAGGCTGAGTTTCGAATTTCTTTTTTAAGTTATCCAGGTACTCCTGTATTAAGATAACATATTTAGCCTTGAAGTCAGACTGAGCTTCGAATTTCTTTTTTAATTGCATGAAACAGTTTGCAGGAAGTTTTAACGAATTTTCTAATTCGACATATTACAATCAGGTTTGAAAGGCAAGTAGACGACATTTAGGCCATGTGGATCACGAGGGGTGGTTGATTTGAGGAAGTCGTTGCAATATTTGTCTTCATCGGACACGATAGTGGGAAGAGACGGAGGTTCTTCATGAAACCAAAACTTTTGCATTTGTCGTGACAAATTTTCGTCAGCAACAACATCTAAGCAAGCAAAGAAATGGAGCTCAGCAGTTGAGAGGTTTACCACAACAGTACTAAAGGATTGCACTGAGCCTAGAACAACATAACCGAAATCTATGTATACGATAAATATGAAATGAGGTATGGGTGCATGTGATACGCTTTTGAAGGTTGATGCGGAAAGTTTTGCACCTAACAAAGCGTCAACAGGTGATGCGGAATCGAATCTGGGATTACTTAAAGTGGTGAACGAGAATTGTGACTTGACAGACGGATCAAGCGGTAAATGAGGTAAATCAATGGTAATTTTGTTCGAAGCGAAGAAGGGGCGATCCTTTGCTACTGTTTGACCACTTAGAGTTTCAATATCTTGGGTACATACACCCTTAGAACTGGTAATAGTTTATCCTATACCGGCGATTGAGATTGCGACCTGATTGCGCGTACATTTTAGATTTCGAGCACATTTTTCTGTAACGAATGACATATGACTAGCGGTGTCTATTATTGCACGAGCGACATGTTGATTTTGTGCAATCTTTAAGCAAATGGCAGCAGTTGGTATAATCACTATCGAATTATTTAAGGGACTGACAAGTAACGAATTTTTACTGTTTTCATCCTTAATGGTTTACGAAACGTTTCTTCAACCACTTTATCTGAGTTCTGGACAAGATCTATTCTTTGTGCGAGAAAAGCGATTTGATGAACAAGATAACCGAGTATTTGAACGAATAGGTCTTGATTAAGCCGACGCGACGTCACATGAGAGTGAGCTTAAGTTTAATGATTGGATCGAAACGAATTACACGAATGTGTTGTTGAAGCGTGTGAATTCACAGAAGCGGTATCATCAATGTGACAACTTTGACGACTATCAAAATGGAGTATTATGTGATGCTTCTTCAAGCAAGTGCGACATGAGGCTTTGACGTGCAAGATGACAAAAAATGATTGCTCCTTAAGTTGTTGACACATAATTGTGTCCGTTTGACAAAATCTAAACGTTTTTTCAGATGTTTGCGGGTAAGCGAGGAACATAACGATAGTTTGTGACCAGTTTTGTTGTAAAGCACACAAGATGGTGTGTTATTCGAGGTGTTTGTCATCAAAGATGTGTGAGGCAACGAACGATATGTAGTCTTGGGAACAAAACGATTCAAGTATTTGGTACGGAGTTTGATGCTTGATTTGGCGTCCGTAATTGTTGAAAATGTTTGAACATTTTTAGTTTGCGACTCAAGAAAGGTCAATATTTCCTCAATTGTGGGAAATTAATTTGTTGACGGTTGGTTTTCAAAACGAGACGAAAGTTTTTGTCAAACTTTAACAATACGAAAGTTGTGAGAAAAATTTTGTAGATATCAATGTCTTGGGTGGTATTTAAAGGAATGATGTGCTTTTTGAATGCATCACTGAATTTACGAATTGAGACAGTGCGTTTATTGTCGACTAATGAGATATGTAACAGGTTTTGGCAATGAAAAGCCACTGACCTTTTTTTATTGCAATAACTTGCCTTTAACAAGTCCAAGGTAACAAGGTAATTTTCTTCCGAAAGTTCGAGATGCTGAATGACAGTTACAACTTCGTCACCGAGAGATGTGATTCTATACTGGTAACATTCCAAATGATTTAAATTTGAATTATGATGAATAGTTGATGTAAATTTTGCGAGGGAACCAGCGAATTTGGTGAAATCTTCTTTGAACACAGATATTTCAAGCTTGGGTAATACGAAACGTGCTACATTAAAAAAAAGGTTTGGCTTTGCTTCGTTTTGAAGAGCGGAAGCGCTTAAGACAAGTTCGATGTCTACACTTACAGACATAATCTGATTTGATCCTAGAAATGGAGTGCTGAACATTAGTTTCACTGAGCCTTTCAGGCAATTTGTCAATATCTTCGTATTTTCCAACTTTTGTCTGAAAAGACATATGCATTCGCCTATTGCAACTTTAAAATTGTCAATTTATTTGGAAGGCTTGTTTCAATATTCGATTAAATCTCTTTAAGAGGAGTTTGATGTAAGCAAAGTGCGAAAGAGTTGGCTTTGCCATTTTTAGGATTTATTTTAGCTGACAAAAATATAAACAAATTGAGTTTATCCAACTTTAAACAGGAAATGATAATCAAAATTCTAAGCGAGATTTAAATCTCGTACTTAAGTACTCACTTTATGTACATTTAACGTCAAAATCACAAAAGAGTTTGAAGTAACGAGTGAAAATTGTTCGAATGACGCAAAAACGAGATGAGGTCAGTTATTTTAACTAATGTAAAAGAACGACAACTTGTTGAACACAAACTTAAAAAAAATAAATTTAAATTTATTTTGCATTTATTAAAATACATGTATAACTACTAACTGAGAACCTTTTAATTCTGAAAACAGGAATGCTACAAAATGAATTGCTAAGAACGAAAACAACAAATGGTTTGGTTGAGGTTTTATTTGATACAATAATCAAGGTTGACTACAGTCACATGTGTTATTACCGATATGTGTTTGTTCAAACAAATGTGCAATACAAGCAGTTTTTTAAATATAGGGAATATATTTTTATCTACATGATCTGAAATATTTTCAAGACAAGTTTTAGGAAACCTTTTGCTTTTTGAAGGTAGATTCTCAGACAACAGAATATGTAATTTTAGGGGATTAATTAGCTTTTAACTTTCACCTTAAATTTCGGCACGACGGAACAACTAGAGGGGATGCACGCGCCAAATATAAATGTTCTTTTGTTTTGAAGGACCAGCAATTATTAATTTTAATGAATCGCAAGAGAAACAATAAGTTAATAAAACGGACATGATGCAGGTTTCTGCACTGATACAATTTGATTTGTTTACAGTGATAGTGCACACAAAGTGAATAATCAGAAATGTAATATAAATTTACACTTACCAATTCGCAGGCAAACAACGTCTTTTGAACTTCTTCAAAAATTATTTCTTCTGAAATGGAGACGAAAGGATGGATAAAGTACCGACAGGATTTTCAGAAATTGGCAAGATGTAATAATTGTTTGAACACTAAGTATCAACAATGAGAAATATGCACGCGCTAATTAAATTATTCACTTTTATGTATGATTAAAATATCTGAGTATCGGGGTGGCGCCTAGGCCTGAAGGACAATACCTTAAATTGAATTAAAATTTACGACACTTTAAATAGCAATGGGTAGATGGCTTCTTGATGGCAATATGCTGCATGCTAATTTAAGTAACGATGATAATCGACTCGAATTTCGCGGTAAGCGCTGAAGCGAGATTAATCGAGAGCTTCCGATTCAAATCATGGTGCACCTTAAAGGACTTATACACGTGGGCGCTTAGAATTCACAAAATGACAATAAGGGCGACAAAACGAGAACATTAACAAATTACTAATTTCATGCGCTAGAAATAAATTACGATCAAGCGCTCTTGAAGTACTGCGGGATATGATTTTAACTCCTGGATAGAATTAAAAACTACACTTGTAAATAATTACGGTGATCAGAGGTCCGTGATAAATTTGACCGTTGATTTAAATAAAATAGAACAGACCTTAGAACCGTTGCGGCAACGTTAAACTCAAAAATAGCATTAGGCAACGAAAATCCTTCAATTAAAGAATTTAAATTTGCAAATATCCTAAATTTAGCGTTAAAGCCATTTTTAAGCGGTGTACACGGATCGTTTGGTACGTTATTACGATGTAGAAACCCTGAATTTCTTGAAATGTCTATTTCTATTGTTCACGATGAAATTGATATCCGTTACGGCCAAAATGATACAAAAATGAATTCCAAAGTCAAAAGCACTACATGAATATCAACTAAATCATTTGCATAGTCAAATTGTCATTTTTTCAAGAAGTTACTGAACCTTAGTGGCGCTTTGTTACGTCGGAACTTAACGCAGTTGAACTTCCTTCTCGCGGTGTTTCCTCATTTGATCTTGTTGATGTTTGATATTGGATTTGTGGACCTTCTGGGATCCTCAAATCCTGAATCAATTGGCCGCAAAATTTACTTTATCGTTCTGTTGTGTCTGACTCTACTACACTTGAACTTAAGCCTGTTTGTCTTATTGCCTCAGCTTCACATATGCATAGTTTCGCTCATATTTCATCGTGTCCTTTTGCCATACAAGTTGTCGCTCGCATTTTGAATAGTTTTTCACGTGTTTCTCATCATTCCCATCTCGAATCGTTTAATCATGCTGAACTGGTTCTTTGTTAGCATATCCAATTCGTGTCGTTCGCAGAAGAATTGCAAATCTTTATTCTCATCGGTCCTGTTGTCTCTATTCACCCAAAAATTAGATCCTTTCCTAGACAAAGATTTGATTCGTGTGGGTGAACACCTACAAAATTCTTTGTTACCTGTGTCTCAACAACACCCGATATAATTGCGCAAATATCATTATCTAGTTGCTGCCCTTATCGATTTTTATCATACAATGTATGCACAATGTGGTCCTTCGCTTTTACAAAGCCTTGTGTCAAAAATTTTAGATTCTTTCGTTTCGCACCCTGGCTCTTTCTCGTGTTCAAAAATGTATTCTTTGTTGTCAGACTAAACCCACAACTTCTTTCGCTTCTATGGGAAAATTACCCGAATCTCTCGTTGTGCCGTTATTTCCGTTTTTTCATTCTAGTGCTTTCTTTCTCAGATTATCAACTCTTCGCAAATCTACAATTACCAAATTTTACCTTTGTGTTTTTGTGTTTCGTTACTAAAAGTGTCCATCTTGAAATTATTGAGGATTTGTGTACCTATGTATTCATTGACTGCTTATCTCGTTTCATCAGTCGTCGTGGACTTCCTATTCATATATATATATATATATATATATATATATATATATATATATATATATATATATATAT
>JAHWXV010234643.1:0-17162 GCA_024586415.1 Phrixothrix hirtus | reverse complement strand
TACATTAAATTTAAGGTAAATGCTGTAAAACAGAATTGCGATTAAACAAATAACAGACCTTGTAATAAGCGATGAAATTAATAGAGTATTGTAAACTATTTAAATTGCAGTGGCGCAATTGCTGGCAGAGGATATTTAATATTCAAACGATCGTTGACAACGATCAACTCCCTATTGTCTAATTGTAACGTTTAAGCACAGTAGAGTGGGTCAAAGTTTGTGTACCAAATAGTGCTTTAGTCAAAATTATACGTTTTGCTGTTACTATTTCGCCATCACCCTTTAGTTGTAGAACGCGTTGTCGTTGCCGCTCTTCTGACATTCATTTCGACCCCTATTAACACAATAGTATAATAAAAAGGTAGAATATTTACATAGTCCGTATATAAAAATATTCTTTGAATAATATTAGCCATTTAACATACAAACAAATGCTTTGAAAATATTTTAAAAGGGATTAAAAATGAGTAGAAGATAAAATTTTTACCACTGACAGTTTCAATTCATGTATTATACAATTAACAGATTTTGACCTGAATGAAATATATCCTACAGAGAAGTGATAGCGGTGAAATAACAACGGTGACATGGCGACGGTAAAACAGCAAAACCGCGATGTCCCTTTGCACACTACGACGGACTTACACTAACGCATAATATTTTGAAGTTATTTTCTGTAGCTGTATACTATTTGTAATTCTCCCAAATTACACTACACGTGTAATAGGGATGCAATTCAATGTTATTGCTTAGTGAATATTCAATAACTCTAAGGTGGTAGTTCGATAGTTGGCTGTTTATTGATAGACAACTATATTTCACATACACGAAACTGATAGACCATATGGCCGAACACCCAAGGTTGTTAGGCAATCGACAGCTGCTGAACCCAACTCGAGTATCCACCTTCAGTATAGAAAAAGTAACCAGAACAGAAGTTTATTGCCTTCTAAAGATATACCACACATTCTCCGAACATGATTATCACGGCACTTTCAATACGTACTTAAATGTGATGCTATATCCAATGCCGATGCAGGAAGTTTGAAGTCAACTTCGAGATACTTCTTCGAGCGAATCTTTTTTAAAGGCTTCCTTCTTCAAGGAGGCGGTTTTTAGAGTCTCTCAGGACAGGCGAGGCTCTACACTTCACCCTAAAAGTAAACACCGTTTTGCCCACTTTACAGTGGAAGAAAGTCTGACTCCTCTCTCCGTGACCGATTCAGGCTGTGCTAAGAGCTCATAAATAATACATTATTTATACCTATTACAGTTACTATTATAATAAAATTATTAAAGGATTTTATTATTATATCCAACTTGGGTGAACCGTTATTCTACATTTTTTATGCACTCAGCAAATTACAGCACAGTGTGATAACTGAATTTATTGCTTAAGCGAATTTATTTAGTTAATTTGAATTTTGTGCGCCGCTTTTGGTATCCGAGTACGGGCATACTACTGAAAACATAACTTTAAAGCTGCGGTAACGAGGGTTATCAACCAAAAGAATTTTATATGTAACAAATATAACGTTTAAAAGAAAACTGAACGATAGTTATACCTAAATTCTACAAATTGGCCAGGTTATGCTTTATTCATACGAATCTAAGGACGAATTTGTCGTGGGAAATGATTAGTAAAGATGTTTAAACTTCAATACCTTTTCCGTAGAGATGATTTGATTCAATTATAGCAGAGAACTAGTTTAAGTTCGAGGTGGATAGATTATTCAATTTATATATAATTACGTTGTCGCTGAGCGCAATGTGATAGAGAAATTAGAATACACTTTCGATATTTAATTTGCGTCTTGATTTTAAATTATTTTTAATGTTTGAATTAAAGTTGGAATCGAACTTTACTGATTAGGTCTTGATTGAGCGAGCGCGGGAGTCAAGCTAACTAGTTCGTTTTTAGTAGTTAATTATTGCAACTTGACTGACGATAACAGGAGATTAATGAGTACTTTAATTTTAATTAATTATTGTAATCATAACATATGCTCATCTTATTTCCAGGAAGCAGGTGTATAATTTAAGTAGCACAATGCCTGACAGTCAGGAAAAAACTTTGGCGTTCTTAAGTTACATTGTCTTTAAGCTTTAGATTTTATTTTATGCATTGAAATGTAATTTCATGTCTAATATATATTTGATTCTTTTTCTTTATTATTAATATGGAATGAAATGTTTGTGCATTAGATAAGCCGGCTATTAAACAGCACTCCTTTGAGTGGACAGATAGCTTTATACATACTATTTAATGTCCCTATTATTAACTGAATTTCTAGACGTTACCTCAGTGATACAATTTAACCATCACAACTTGTTAGAGTTCGAGAGTGTTAGTTTGTAATCATCAATGTTCCATGCCTGATTTAGATGCTGTTTCTGCTTCAAGGTCCCCTTTCGTCTTATAAATTGGCTAGTAAATATATTTTTACTGCTACAACGTAAAGGTACTTTCTTAGATTGGTCCTAGGTAGGAAGTTTGCCAACAAATACTGCACTTATTTTTTTTAAATCGCTACTCAGAGATAGTAATCTAATAGTTTTCAAAACAAAAGAATTTGACTGGTGGATGACCTAGTTTAGAAGATGAATTTTTAAGTACGGGCATAATAGCGCATCTGGTTGGAGAAACGAGGGTGTCTGCCATTAACAGTTTCGTTACCTTTCTCGTATTTCATAAGTCCAAGTATATTACATTTTGCTTGTACAGGCCAGGAAGAGTACTAGAGCTTCATAACTTAAATAGGCCCGACCTTTCTCTTTCCTATAAGTATATTACAACGGATCTGCAATGATGTATGAAAAGTTTCTAAACTCTCGGATGTTAATATTTTATAAAAATTATGACGGTCTTTAATGGGCCCTACGCCCCCGAGATTATTAAAATTTTTAATCCCTGAATTAGCTGTTTTTTTCTAGTCACCACAGTGGAGATTGGGATAGGTTCTACAATTGTGATGAATTCTATTAATCTAGTATTCAGAGATTATGAGTAGGTGTTCAAAAATTCGGAAAATAGTCGTAAATAAGGGTGCCACTTTGTTTATAACAATAACGGAAAGATAATAGCCCAAAATTCTACTTATGGAGGCCAGAAAACAATGAAACCGATCTCGAAACGTTAGATCGAGGATTGTATTAATATGTACTTACAGTAAGGTAGCGTTTTTTATGTACATCGCTGGGTCGACAGATTATCGAATTATTCGCTTAAAGTTTAACTAGTTCCTGAAAGAAAGTATGTGATATTACAACTACAGGTCTACATATAGAAAAATAACAATTAACAATTTACATGTCCCCCCGAATGGGAATAATGGAAACAATAATTTTCTATATATAAATCAAAGAGCCCTTACGTTGCTAATAATTAAACTAGTCTAAAATGAACAAAAGATGTTTGCCCTAATGGCCTTAATAATATAAACAATTAAAAATTTAAAACGTTAATGTTTTTGTTTATGGTATTAACGAACTCGTCTTGAATTTATACGTGATCGACTAATTCGTCCCAGCAGAGTTAACTTAACGAGGGGTGAACATCGGCCGAGTTAAAATAACGGATAAATCACTTACTTGGTGTTTTGCAGATCAATAACTTCCCGAAGGAATAGAAAATAACAAACGTGCTGTCTAAGATATTCTTCTTATTGTATTTTATATACAACCTTGTCCAAGTTAAATCCTTTGATTCTGAATTGACAGGATATTAAAATTGACCTTTTTTATTAGGAATTCGCTCTAGGCGGAAATAGACCAAACTTCTATTAATTTGATCTCCTAATACATCATACGGAAAATTCTTTAATAGCGTTCTTTGAATATCGCCTGGCACCCACTACTGAAAATGCAGTCGACTGTGATTTATGGTAAACTTCTTATTGAAGTACTATATTTTAGATATTTTAAATTTTACTTGTTTCATGTTACACGTTTAAAATATACACACTGATGATGCTCTTAGGTTTAATATAAACAATAAATATTTTGGGAAACTAGATTTTGAGTTATTTAGTTATACTGAATTAATTGCTTCCCATTGGAGAATAACGGACCTCAACAGAAGTATATCTCCTTGAAATTGAAGGGTGAAGACGAGAGGGGTTAACTTTTATTTTTACACTTATTAGCCTTCACACGGGAATTGCCCAATAAATATTTTTAAGAAAAATGCTCCTATGTTTTCTAAAACGTCCTGGGATTTTCGAATTATGCAGTTACAAATTTACAATTGTGATTTTGGCATAAAACTGATACTGGTAATTCACCAATTACATTTTATTATTACTACGTGGATGTATGTACCGAGTGTTTCCAAATGAATGACCAATGTTGTTCGAATATCAGACGCGCTTACAAAATCTAGCTTCCATAACTGGCCTGTGAGATGAAGCTGAACTCTTCATACTTGACAGAATTTGTGTTTTCCACCAACCAGCTCTTTATGTTTAGTAGCAGTCGTGCTTTGTTAGGGTCTTAATATAATTTGGCCAAAAGTTTTTTCTTTAAAGAGAGGGGGATTATATCTTCCTTATTTCCTCTGAATATTATCACCAATGCGTCGAATAGAAAATTTGGATGCCTTATTAATTTTGGCAGAGTTTCGCTTGTACCGTTTAATGTAGTTTAGGGTAAGCAGGGTTGCTCTTTGGAATTATGCTCGATTATTTTATCAAAATTTCTATTTTAGTTTACGTCGATAAGTTATCTAAAGGCGTATCAAATTTTTATACCTAAGAATTTGATGGCGTAGGATATGGAGTATCAAATGAGTTTAAACTTCTTGCCGAAAATTTAAAAAGTTTCTGATTAGCTCAAACCTGTGCTTAAACCTTTTAAACGCAACCCTGTCATGGAGATTTCGGTAGCCTTTATGACGTGTGCAAAGAATCTGCCGCGATGAAGATCTATTCCGTCACCAGCTATAATTCTTCTTTGGCCATTTTTCGAAGGGAAGGACAAAACTATTTTCAGTGAAGGAGATGCATAGGGAAAACGAAATAATCGAATCCAGGTGAGTTATTTCTGAAAACGCAAAAGTAAGTTGTTGGGAAAGCGGAAGTGGCGTTTTGGTCGAAGATTATAAGAAATTATAAAAGACAATAAGAAGTGAACCGGGAGTGAGTGACCACGAATTAATTTCAAATAAATATTGTATAATAACCTGCACATAAATAAAATGTAATTAGGTAAAACATAAAGATAACGAAATATTACGCAATAATCAAAGTATTAAGAAACCGTTCAAAAGTAAATAAATATTGCTACCGAAATAAATAACAAACATAAAGCAATCTTAAAACCGAACCGAAACAAGAGAATATTAATTGGAATTGTGAAATATTACGTTATAAATAAATTGCTAATCAAAGCATATAAGCGATACGCTAGTCAATAAGTGTAAGATCGAATAACAATTATCAAAAGCGTTCGAGGAAAAAAGAGCGAAGTAACAAGTTTTTGTATAAAACGAAGCTTTCAGGCGAAAGAGGACAGTTCTTGCAGTCCTGTGCTCGAGCTAACACCGCTAGATCTTGCAACTCGAACTAAGACCGCGCTATTCTGTACATAAATAATAGGCGTATCTCTGCAGAGGACGCCGAGATATTTTCATTGAATTAAAAAGCGCTTTGTTAACTGCAAAGAACGCAAACAGTCCGCATCAATTTGTTTAAATTATAATTTCGAAACCGTCGTCGCAGAATTTAAAGCTGCGAAAGTAGTTCAGCCATCCGACAGGGTAAAACCCCCTTTGAATTATCCAATCCTGTTTAGCTTGTTGTCAAGAGCAGACAAGTTGCTTTGTAGCGGAAATCTGCCGATAATAAAACATAACTAGGACGCTCGCACATTGTGTTGTCTTTGTAGCGAACGTATAAGCATCACTAGGGCCCGTGCGGACGCCACCGTCAAACATCTCTGTGTTGTCTATGCAGCGAGAGCCTGTTTGACGCCAGCAACCCAGTGATACCTTTATCTACCGTGTGGCATCGGTCACGAGTAGACCAAGGGACCACCGCCTGAACCGTCTGTCATTTTACAAAAGGAGCAAGCCCGCGAGCGATGTGACTCCTTTCGCATCTGTAAAGGTACTGAACTCGATTAATAAAACTTCACAAGTAACAGGCGAACATAAAATTTTACCGGATGGGACGCGCTTCTTTGCAAGGGACACAAAGCGACGCTCTGCGTCAGTGAGCATTAACTTAATACCGCGAACCCCTTCTTTTGCTTTGAAAGCTTTCGATTCTAACAAAATACAATTTTTTTATTTATAACTGTTCATTATCCGTTATTGTAAATATGTATAATGTATCAGAAAGTAATGATTTGAATTATCATTTCCGTTATTATGAATAAAATTACTGTTGAAGGTTTTATCCACCTTATTATTACCGCTGAGTTTAATTAATAAATATACGAGTGTGAAAAGACCATTTTGAGTGTCCATTTGTTTTAATACATAACTTTCTCCTATTTAGGATAACCGATTACGAACCGTTACAAGAGAAGGCTCTAGTAACAATTGGTACCTTCTACCAGACCGGACTGAACCTACCCACTTCGATGACTAATCCTGGAAGCTAAAATATAAATTATTTTTACTAATCCCGTGACTCAAAGACCATACTTTGAACCGTTATAGGAAAGATTTAAAAATGGCGCCCGAGCAGGGACTCGAACCCTGGACCCTTGGAGCGCCTCCAATTTAGCAAAGGCATGCATGAAATAATGCCGTAATTATAATCTGAGAAGACGCAGCATCGTCGTTTATCGACGCGAAAGACCGTTATTCGACGCCAAATTAGGATGTTTCCCGAAATTATGTCCAAAATTCTCTGGACTGTACAATATTACCGAAATGAAATCAAAAAATATAGTGAAATTAAAGAACATTAGCGATAATAAAATAATCAGACCCGTGCACATAAAAGATATCAAGCTAGCAAAAGAATACGGAGGACTCGTACCGATAACTGATAATAATAACATATAAAAGGCAGGTAAAACCACCAAATTGTCACGAGCAGTTGTGTTGCTTTGTAGCCGAAAGCTCCTGATAATAAGGCATAACTATGGCGCTCGCACGTTGTGTTGTCTTTGTAGCTAACGTATAAGCGTCAGTAGGGCCCGTGCAGACGCCGCCGTTAAACATCTCTGTGTTGTCTATATAGCGAGAGCCTTTTTGACGTCAACAACCCCGTGATATCTTCATCTACCGTGTGGCATTGGTCACAAGTAAACCAAGGGACCATCGCCTGAACAGTATGTTATTTTACGAAAGGAGTACGTTCTCGAGCGACGTGACTCCTTTCGCACCTGGAAAGATACTGAACTCGGTTAATAAAACTTCACAAGTAACAGGCGAACATAAAATTTTACCGGATGGGACGCGCTTCCTTGCTAGGGACACAAAGCGACGCTATGCGTCAGTGAGCATTAACTTAATACCGCGAGCGCCTTTTTTTGCTTTGAAAGCTTTCGATTCTAACAAAATACAATTATTTTATTTATAACTGTTAATTATCCGTTATTGTAAATATGTGTAAAGTATCAGAGAGTATTAATTTGAATTATTATTTCCGTTATTATGAATAAAATTACTTTTGAAGGTTTTATCCATCTTTTTATTTCCGCCGAGCTTAATTATTAAATACATGATTGTGAAAAGATCGTTTCACATTAGAAGTCGCGACCACTTTCGAGGGTCTCTCCGTTTTAATAGAATAACCGACTACAAACCGTTACAGGAGAGGGCTCCGGCGACAATTGGTGCCTTCTACCACGCCGAGCTGAACCTACCCACTCCGATGAGTAATCCCGAAAGCAAAAACATAAATTATTTTTCCTGATCCCGTGACCCAAAAGACACCGATTTGAACCGTTACACTGTTAAGGTCGGATAACTTTTTATGGAATGAAGCTGTACTTGTATTTTATCATTTTTGTCGCACACTGTACAAGGTTTTGACAAAAACTGTTTTTGATGAAGAGCGTCACAGAGGAAAAGAACAACAGGTTTCTCAAAGGTTAGGTAATGGAATCCAAGCGACAAGTTTTAATTTGTTCTGACAAAACTAGATAAACACGCGGTTTAAAATTTACCTGCTTGTAAAGGTACTCCCATCATTATCTATCCAAGCACTCTTTGCAAGTCCTTTTTGATGAAAGTGTCAACGCTGCCTGCGATTTCTTTTAAATCCTCCCAATGACCATTCTTAGATTCCAGAATTGAAGAAATTCTGGATATTTGAAAGCTGGGTTTTAGCCTTTTCACAACTAGTTCAAGTACTAGCTGAAAATCATCATGGCAGAACATTGAGAATGCTTAGTCAGTTGGCACAAATTATATAAACGCAGTTCCTTTATTTCAAAGATTTTTCTCTGGAATTATCAGTTACAAATGCAGGTTGGAATGTTTCTTTATACGTGCAAGTTGTCATATCTAAGTGCAGACATCGATATGTTTCATCATTTGGCTGGCCATCATGAGTGGCAGAATTTTTGATTTCAATACGGAGCGTGACTAATTTTACGTGACTTGAGGTAACGGTCTATTTTGTTTTTTAAATTAAGCCACCCTGTGCAATACTTCATTTTTGACTTTGTTTTTAAATTCCGCAATCTGAGTTGTATGTTTGACTTGCGTTGAATTATCAAGCTAGAATTATTTGATATTTATAAAAGTTAAGGATAAAGAAAGGAAAATTACCACAATACAACTTTCTAACTGTAATACATTAAAAGATAGAGTTGGGAAATTATGGACGTCGTGTGAAATTTATCCATTTGTCAGTTTTGCTCGTTATACTTCGTAACGTTTATAGAAGTATTTCAGTTTGTGATCAGATATACAAAGTATGACGAGAATATAGCATGTAGTTCTTTAGTTTGAAGATAACAAAATACAGCTTCATCGCAACTTTGTATAAACGATAACATTTCGTACGAACATTTCACTTTATCGACAAATTGAAAAGTTTAAAAGGTTAAACGAACAAAGAGCTTCCATTATTCTGGAGTTCTGGAGGGTTATCAACTACCGAGTGCAATAAAATTTATTTTGTATTTTGTCTTGTTTGAATTGAGTGAATAATAAAATATTTTTTGTTTAACTATGCTATATAGGTAATGGTGCATTTTGTGTTAAAAATAGGACGATTTCATGGTATTTATAAATTACTGAACTTGTGATAAAATGTCAGCATTACAAACACTACAATATAAATTTTTTCCTTGTGATTAAGAAAAGAAACAGCGTGTGTTTTTAGTTAACAGTTCAAAATCTATAGTAATTAATAAAAAATTAAACTACAAAGCTCTTTTGTAAAATTATTATAGCAGAAAGTGGCACTTTTAATTTTTTAAAACTATTCTCATTTTATAGCGTTTTTACAATTTTACAACTAATGCCTCTAAAATTTAGGTCGTAGACTGTCACAGTTACTCTAACAATTTAATGAATTAATAATGATTTAGTTTTGGATTGTAATCCGGATGAAGAATTATAAAAATTAAAAAGTATGTTTGAGTGAATTAGGGCTGCTTGACTGTTATATTCGCTTCTTGAACTCTTTTTGTTTATGCTATAAGAATTATCTTTTTTTTTGAGAAATATTTATTTACATTTACATGTATCCCATACATACAATATTGTCAACAACTATTTTTTCACTCGCTTGAATATGAATATACGAGGTACGACAATTAAGTAACGAGACTGATTTCTTTTTGCAAGATGTGGCAATCCTGTAGCTTGCGCAGGCGCTCCATGTTTGACCTTAATCTCTAAGCTACTTCTAGTCCAAGCGGCACACTGATGCGGCCGCTCAGTCGTGAGTTGTTCTGTAATAAGGGAACACGTATTTTTATCTCTCGTTACAGAAATGGAATCGCGAAATATTGCGCAATGGCATGCCATTTCTTTTTATGTTAAATTGGGCGAGAATGCGACGACAACTTACGGTAAGGTTCAGAAGGCTTTTGGAAATGAGGTTATGTCAAGAGCTTAAGTTTTTCGTTAGCATAAAATGTTTTGTGAAGGCAGAGCGAATATTGAAGATGAAGACCGCAGTGGACGACTATCAACCTCACGGACTGACGTCAACATGGACAGGATGTGCGAAATCGTACGATTTGATCGAAGATTATCCGTTAAAATGATGGCAAAGGAATTCAACATCAATCGGGAAATTGTTTGTCAAATAATAACTCAAAATCTGGGTATGAGAAAAATTTGTGCAAAGAAGGTCCCCAAAAATCTCACAGACCGACAGCGAGAAACACGAAAAAATGTGGCAGTCGATTTGATAGAGCAAGTGGAAATCAATCCAGATTTATTGAGCCGTGTTATCACTGGTGATGAAAGTTGGTTCTACCAGTACGATCCAGAAACAAAAAATCAAAGTTCGCAATGGTGTTCAAAAAGATCACCGAGACCAAAAAAAGCTAGCGTGTCAAAATCAAAAGTAAAATACATGCTTCTTCGATTCCAAGGGTATTTTTAATAAAGAATGGGTGCCTTCTGGCTAAACAATTAACCAATATTTCTGCAAAGAATTTGTAGGAGGACTTCGAAAACGAGTCCTCCGTGCCTGTGCAAACATTGCTGATAATTGGATTCTTCATCACGATAATGCGCAATCCCATACTGCAATGTCTGTGCAGCAATTTTTAACCTCAAAACGCATTTCAGTACTAGCACGGCCACCTTATTTACCCGATGTCGCTCCGTGCGACTTTTTTCTGTTTTCAAAAGTCAAAAAGCTGGTCAAGGGGCACCATTTTCAAACAACAGAAGATATCCAAAATGCTGTGACGAGGGTCTTGGAGGACATTCCAAAAGAAGAGTTCCCCAAATGTTACCAGCAGTGGCAGAAGTGCTGGAGTAAGTGTGTGCAAGCAGGAGGGAACTACTTTGAAGGAGATTACTCTAAAAGTGACTAAAAATATAAGTGAAATTTTTTTGTACATCAGTCTCATTACTTAATTGTCGCACCTCGTAGATTGTAACTACAAAAAATAAAATGCACCTATTTTAGAAATAAAATTTTAATTTCAAACAAGCAAAATATGGTTTTTGTCAAGAATAAAGTTCCCCTCTATAGTAAACACGAGTCCAGCTGTATGGAATGTGCATTTAATAATTTATATAATTTGATTAGTTTGAATAAAAATGTATGTGCAGCATGAGCGATCGTTAACATCAGAAAACCAATCATAGTTATCAATTCAAGTAATATAGAATATAACTGAATTGTTTCACTTTTTTTGAAGACGTTGTTATATTATTCTTTAATTATTGATTCAATAAATAAATGGAAGATTGTGATTTTCTATTTAGGGGGAATTTTATAAATTATATAAAAGGAAATTATTTTAGTTGAAGCATTTTCAACCATTCTTTATGGTTTGATTGCTTTTATTTACAGAAAGGTTGTTAGTTTTCAAATCAACTTTGTCTTCCCACTTCTATTTAATTTTATTGCGAAAGTAAAACTCCATTTTTTTAAATAAATCAAAAATAGAAAAATGTGGGACGTTTTCTCAGTTTACTTCTACAACAAAAATTATGACATCCAATAATTATTTTGTTGTAATTTTGCTATAAATCTGGTGGAAAATAGTTAAACACATTTTTTTGGACTCATCAAATTAGAAACAGAAATTACATAAAGGTAACTTGAAAAAATTAAACAATGCGATCAAACCATTTATTCTGCGGAATAGAAATATTCTCGCTCTAACTACTTACCTTAGGCGAAGATTTACGCTTATAGTAAAATGACGTATATCCTCTTGAGGTTAATTATTCCACTCTGCTATTAACGCAATGCGTAATGCGTTCATTGTCTCCTTTTCTTTACCTCCACCTAACTCAGATATTTAGCCAATTTGGCTATATAAATGCACTTTCCCACCCCTGGTGAGTTGGTAGGTATCACCAGGTTGGTTGTTGCAGTTCTGCATGGCCTTATCAGGACATGTTCTTGGCCATTAACTGGATATTGGATGAAGGGTGTTGAAAAAGACATTGTTTCGTGCTTTCTCTTCTCTCAGATGCTTTTTAAATTAGGTCTATCACATCTAAATCTTTATGAAGGTTCCTGACGTAGTACGGACCCCCGGTAATGAGTCTTAGCATTTTGTTCTGCGCAACAGTAATGATATAAAGGTGTGCCTTTAACAAAGATATCTTTTTCGTATATTAAGCTAGGGAGCACGATGGATTTAAGCAGTCTGTTTTTCTGTTCTAAAGGTAATTTACTTGGAGGTCCTAAAACTGGGTATAATTTACGAATCGTACCCCTTCTGAAAGTGTGCCCTTTCCATGTTAAATTTCTGTCAAATACAAGGCCGAGATATGTTGCTTTATTATTGATTTTGACTTTCTGTATGTTGACAGTCAGTTCCTTGATTTATTTGAGAACCGCACTATTTTGGTTTTATCGTTATTTAATGTAATCTTCCATCTATTTGCAAAAAAGCTTATTTGATGGACACATTATCTCATTGTTGATTTTTTTACTATTTCATCCCTACTTGCCACTACTATTGTCGTTTCGTCAGCAAATTGCAATGTTTCGGCGTTTTTGAACTGATTTAATTTTGGAACGTCGTTTACGAAAAGGTTATAAAGAATCGGAGAAAGTCCCGAGCTTCAGTAGTTGTTCTTTTGGAAGATAGTGTTTTGCCTATTTTAATGTGAAAAGAACGACGCGTTAAAAAGGACAGTATGATTTTAGTTATGGATAGGGGTATGTCGAGGTTGTACATTTTGTGGATTAGCGCGTGCCTCCATACCTTATCGTACGCTTTCTCCACATCCAGGAAAGCAGCAAAAATGTTAAATTTGGTAGGTTTAGCCCCCGCGATCATGGTTTCAAGATTAGCGGCTTGTTTAACGGCATGGTATGATTTTCTTGTGTTCTAAGATGTTTTGTAGCCTTTTATTGATTACCTTTTCTAGAAGTTTCGATAGCACATGGAGCAGGCTAATCGGTCGTCTGTTTTTTGGCATCGCTGGATCTTTGTCCCTTTTTGGAATTGTGACCATGATGGCTGTTTTCCAGTGGAGTGGAAAATACTCAATTGCCAGGGATTTGTTTACTGTGTTGACTAGCTCATCTTTCGGTTTTTGGGTTAGGACTTTAACTACTCTAACAGGGATTCCGTCTTTCCTAGGGTCTTTCGAGACTTCATGTTTTTAATAATCTCGGTTAGCTCTTCCGTTGTTGTTATCAGGGGTTCTTCTACGACCGAGTTCGCGATGATTTTTATGGAATGATTAATTTTGTCAGCAAGTCTTTTATTTGTTGGTAGACTCTGCGAGCGTTGTCTCTCGAATCTGCCAGGGCCTCCGCCCGATCTGAGTCATGAAATTTTAGGCTTCCGTTATGTAATATGGGGGTATTAGCAGATTTCTCCCTTTTTAAAGCTTTGAATATCCTCCATAATTTGGGAACTTCATTTCCCCGGCGTCCTGATTGGTGTTTTCACAATCCTGTCTTCTTTTGTCCTCCAACATTTTTCCGATCTCCTTTTGTAAGCTGAGGTATCGCTTTTTATCCTTTGGATGCCTTAATCGAGCCCAGATTTCCCTTGCTTTGTTTTTGTTGCTAAGCAAAGGTTTTTCTGTTAAGTTTAGTCCCCATCTGTTTGAGGTTGAACCGTTGGTCGGACTTTGACAGCTAGCTAGCGTGCTTTTAATTGTGTTTGTTAGCTTGAATACTGCTGATTCTATATCTGCCTCAGTCTCTAGTTGCTCCGTCAGTTTATACCCTGACATCAGATATGAGACTTTTCCAATTGATTTTTAGTATTTGAGGCAATTTTAAAGGAGGTTGTTCACCTAATTGTAAAACTACGGGAAAATAATTTAAGGACAATTTATGTATGGTGTCCGCTTGGGCGAATTTATATATGTTCGTCGTGCAGAAGAAATCTATGATATCCTCGCTTCCTCCAGGGGGTATATTGGTTTCATGTAGAGGTGCAATCGCTCTTGCGTTAGAATTTGAGGTAATCCAGGAAGCAAGGTTGCGTTCGCCAGCGTTAGTACCTTTACTACCCCATAACGCATGCTTCGCGTTGAAGTCACCTCCGATTATTGTACATTCGTGATCAAATAATAGATCTAAGTCATGCTTGGAGATGATATTCCTTGGTCTATTATAGATAGCTATTAATGTAATTGGCTTTTCATCCAGGAAGGCTTCAACCGAAACTGATTCGCATGTGGTAGCAAAAGTTCGACTATATTTGTTCTTAGTAGAATAGCTACCCCACCACCGGGACTACCTACTCTGTCCTTCGATGAATCGTAAAACCTGGCACCCTCAGTCTATCGTCCAGCTTTAGATGAGTTTCAGAAATAATAAATACAGCTGTTATATCGTTTTCTTTGAGAAAGGTTTTAAGATCTAGCTCTCGGCCTTTAATACCATTAGCGTTCCATGTCATAACCTTAAGTATTTTATGATCTATGGAAGAACTTTTCAGTAATTGATGGGAGCTTGTCTGCTATTATTCTTTCCAGAATCTCTTCAATTTTCTTGCTTAGAATATCAGTTCCTGTCTCGGTCAGTCGAGGAGGAGCTGAGTTCCTCGTTCTAGCGGCGTAAGTTACGTCCGGAACTGTTTCCGCTTTTTGTACCTTTTGTTGCATCTGAAGCCTTTTTTGCTCCTTTATGAAGTCGGGGTTGTAAGCACAACTCCTACTACTTGCAGAGTGTTGCCCATTACAATTGCAGCATTTTGCTGCAGTTTCGGTATTTTTAGTGCACGTGTAAGATGGGCCATTGTCTCCGAAATTGGCAATTTCTTGTGCTACGACCTAGCATGTCCACTGCCTGCTCGATACGGTTTAGGCCTAGGCTAGGGCATGTCAATTCATTTCCATAATTTCAATCTCGGTAAGAAATTCTTGCACAATTCGAGAAGGCATGTGGACATGCATTACCCTGTATTAAAACGGAGTTATCGCGAATAAACGTGACATATACTACTTATTATGGAAGAAGAATACTTCGAATATATCTCGCGACTGGCGAAGATCCACCTCGTTTTGCTAAAATACCTACGTTTTCATAGGACTGTATGTTGATTATTTTACATTTTGCCTTGTCTATATATTTAGATGCCCGTTAGAGAAACGTAGGTTAAATTTCGACTCATTAATAGAAAAGACATCGATAAAATTCTTCCGAGTCCAGGAAATGTGATTTCGAGTAGACATCGTACATGAAGTTTTCTGATGATGCAATCAATTGTCTTTCATAGTTCATTTCTATGAAAAACTACAGTTAACTAGTGGTTTCTTAAAGTATTTTTGAATAAATGGGTTGTCATCGTACTGAACCTAGAGCCGGTCGAAAGAATTCGTTCACTATATGGAATATAAACGAAATGAACAGAGATTGCGAAAATATTATTGTGTTCGACACATAACGTACACTTCTTCCGTATTCCACTAAATGGGCAAGTTTTGAAACAGCAGCAGCGCGCAACCAAATGTTTCGCAAATTTAATGACAGTCGATATAAACAAAAGTCATGTTTCTAGGCACTTTATTTCAGCTAAGCAACGATTCTTAAATTAAACTGCAACTAACGCTTACTATGTTTTTACATCTTTAATTTATACAAACAGTATTCGCCAAAAAAATCTTGCTGTTTTTAATTCTTGGTCTATTTGGTTAAAAATAACAGTTGATTTTTAATGTTCAGGACGGAAAGATCCCAGACGATCCTTTGTAGTTGCTGTATAAGGTATAACGAAACGGAAAGTGCTTTGAGCCCTAAAAGGTTGTCTAAAATGCCGATTGACCTGAATTAGCTAACAGCTCCGGCTACCGCAGTGGAGAAAGGGGGGTCCTACGATTTCGATGGAAATAATTAGGCTAAAATTCAAGAACGGCTTGCGAGGGTCAAAAATCGGGAAAGAGTTGTAATTTTTGGGCGCCACCTTACCTAAATATCTCAACGGGTAGTTCTTATAGAAATGAAACGGTAAAGAATCTTATTTCAAACCGAAATGGTAGGATTTTGTCACGGCATACTTAATAGTTAATTACTGACTTAGTCTACGCCACTGGGTTAATATTTCGATCAGTTCTCTTAGACGGATGCGTGACAATATGTTACTTACTTAACTTAAACTAGTTCCCTGAAAGAAAGTGTCCGTTAATAAATTTATGAGTGTCCATAATCATAAAATAAAAGATGCTGTACGTTAAATACTAAATATAATGATGATCAAGAAAATTGAATGTGTACAGTTGTAAGAAATACACTGCTCTCCTTTAAAAGGAAGAAATTACAGTAAACAATTTATACTCTATAACTACGTTCGGGGACCCCTGTACTTTATATAATTTACAAGTAATACTAACCTACTTAATACAATCGACCCTTCTGCAAAGGCCTTATTTCGATAAACAATTAAAAATGGGTAATAAAAGATAGCGTTAATTTTATTATTACTATCTGTTACTTTAATCGTTTTTTACTTATGATTTGATCGAGCTGATTGTTCAGTTATAATCAAATAGGAAATGAACTAAGAGTTTTTTTGGATCACTATTTGACCGCAAGTTTATAATAAAACTCCACTTACGTGTAGACGGAAGTCTGACGCTTCCGAATGCGTCGACAGCGTGGTAGCATCAAGGCCTCGGTTTCAATTATATCGTACTGTAGCATACTTCACGGCAATGTTCTTAACCCTTGAACGGATATGGGTAAAAAATAAACGGATCCCCTAAAATTTACCGACAGGCATTGATTAATGAATTCCCACAAATTCAGTATCTCGATAAAAGTGTTAAGCAGGAAAACTCTTCATTATGAACTTTCACGAGCCAGGGAGCTGGCCCTATAAAGTGCACTGACACCTTCGAAGAACGGAAACGCACGCTGACCTCACGGTAGTTAGCTCTGAACTGACTTTTAAAAGAAGTTTCTCCTTGAATTTATGGTGAACGGGGGAGATCGGAGGTTAACATTTATTTTTAGAATCGTACACGTTCTTATGGGAAAGCTGATGTATTTTTTTAAGAAAAAGTCCCTATGTTAAATGTTGTTAATAATGGTTTTGCAATATATATATATATATATATATATATATATATATATATATATATATTG
>JAHWXV010234598.1:0-11955 GCA_024586415.1 Phrixothrix hirtus | reverse complement strand
TAAATTAATGGTAGTCTGCAGTCATAATGCCCTTTTAAAAACGTTTGGTACCTAGTAATTGTTGATATTTATTTATTTATAAGCAATAGAAGCTTATTCACAACTAAAAATGTTATTCTTATTATAATATTTTTATACATAAACATGGTAAAAATTTAAATAGGTTCACTAAGTTAGTCTTTAGAAAGGTATTAAATGTTTTAAAAGTACATAGTCTGTGGTACACTTTTAAAGAGGTGAAACACGGAAACTAAAGTAAACTAAAGAAGAATGGTTTAATCTTTCTTTTATATAACATTTTAAAATTATGTATACTTCTTCCACATTATTAAGGTTAGAAGTATACAAAAAGTAGAAATCGATAGTTTCTAGACAAACATCATTAATTACATTCAAACACATTTATTATTTCAACATTGTTATTTTTTATAAAATCTATACTTCGGTAATTCAAAGAAGGGTGGCGTAAACGCATAATGAATATATGTACCATTTTAATTAGTTAAAGATGCTAAATATCAGTATTCAACAACCAATCAGAATCTATATATACGTCAAACAAGAGCTTACAGCACTGTCTCTTGGTTCTGCATATCTAGATATCCATTCTATAATAGACTTTAAAATGATTTTATGTTTTTGCTATGATTGTAGGAAGAATATGTATGCAACATAGGTGAAATGTTCCTTTGACGGACCAATTTGGGATCGTATGACGAAATACTGCTTTACATTCTAGATACACAACAGTTTGTGTATAATGATACTTTAGCGCACGAGAATGGAAGTTTTTTATCAAAGGACAGCTGAGTTCAAAAAACAATCATTCGAAGACGTTAAAGAATTTTCGCGCCAGTGCTGTCCACAATAATTGTATTACTAGTAAGAAACTTCATTTTAATTCTAAATGCGAAGTAATCTAATTGATGTTCCAGTTTTGCAGTTTTAGTTTAATGTACACTAATGAACTTTGACACACTGGTACGTAAAAGTTATTGTTTTTAACATATTACTGGCACACTAAATAAAAGTAATTCGCGTACGGTCAAGATGGCAATATGAGAACACGGCGATCATTAAAAAGGTCTATATTGTATTCCGCAAATAATAATGGAGGTGTTAACACAGACTGTTACGTCAGTTGCAGTAAAAATAAATATTGTAAGTTTCAATTACAGAAATATTAAATGGTTGAGAGTATACCAAAGTTTTTAAATAGGGCCATGCACAAACAATCTAACGGGGTGAAGCCAGGAGACCTTGCCAGTAATGCGACGGGGCCCCCTCTTACTTTCATTTAAAAAGTTTCTTACTACACGAGAAAAATGCGCAGCTGTCCTATCATGCACGAACCATAACTGAATTCTATCAGCAATAGGCACTTTTTCTAATAATTCAGGTAATCCGTTTCGCAAAAAGACCGCCTTTGATGATGAGACTAAACAATTTTGTGGGAACTTTCATCTATCCAAATATGATTGTTGTGGAAAATTTAATATACCAACTCTCGTAAAACCGACTTCATCGCTGAATAAAATATGAGTTACCAAATTCTGAATTTCTGCAAGGTTTTTAGTATCCACAGTCAGAATTCCCTTCGTGCAGCATAATCACGAGGGGAACACGTTTGTACTCGTTCAATATGGTATGTGTAGAGCAGATTCTCATGTAATATTATCCAAACCAAGGAATGGTTGATGCCTGTTTCAGTAGAAGGTCTTCGTGGGATAATACCTGAATATCCATCAACCACTTTTAAAATATTTACTTCATTTGCAGAAGTAGTAACCGATATAGCTGGACCACCACCGTTATTAATTTTCTTAAATATGCCAGTTTCGGAAAGACGTTGATGAATCCTTGGAAATATTTTGTCATTTGGAATAACGCTATTCGGATATGTTGTAGTATATAGGTGACGCGCTTTAAGACTGTTACCATTTGCACGATGGTAAATAAAATATATGTCTGCCATTTACAAGTTTGTATATTCAGGCATATTAAGATAATTAATACGCGATATGCATGGATAAATACCTAATAAATATTAGTTGGCAGTTATCAGACTTATATTTTATGCTAAGCAGCCAGATAAATAAAATAAATCAATTTCTTACTTTTGAAATACAAAATCTTCAATATCTCTGATATGGTTGTGTTTCTGACCTATGTTGACTGAGCCTATATATAACGAAAAGGAAATATCATTGGAAATGTTTGATTGGTAAAAAATGGGGACTTGGAATGCATGAAGTGAATGTCCTCGATGCGGATGTTTGGTACCCGATAGTTCTTAATTAATAAAAAATAATCAAAGAGATAAAATGTTTTGTTTCTCAATAATTAAAAATAGAGTTCTCAATAGTTTAGACAATAACGGGATTTGTGAGAATGTCCAAAAAATTCTGGGGTGATCGATTAAGCAAATTACGATGACGTTATTGTTTAGTAAAACACTGTACTGCCTGAAAATGAGAATTACCGTACCATAAACATGACATGATTAGGATTAAATCAAACATTTAAATTTTACGTTAATTCCTGATAAAATAGGAAATAGTTTTAAATTAGTAAAGAACAAATCGTTACAAAAACCAAAACTGTGTGACGTTGTCAAAGGTTTCAAATTATCTCAATAACTGAACAAGAAACGCCTGACCTAAAAAACTCAGAGAAACGCAAAGTTTTGAAAAAATAGTTATTTTCGTTACCAAGCAGAATTAAATGTGAAATTGAAAATGCTCTATCATATCTTTTTAGTTAACTTATTAAAGTCCGTTTGGTTCCATGCCAACTACATAGCAATTATTGTAATGACCACTTACTTAGATTATGTTGTACGTATTCCTTTAACAGTGTCATTGTAGAAAATTAGAAACAACTATTTTACTCGCAATTCATCTTTCGTATATAAAATATATTACAGCATGCTTCTGAATAATTTTAATATTAAATAGTATAACACAAAATTGGGTGCACTTATCAAGGATGAAGACAAATAAGTAAATTTTCTTAATTTTAAAATTCTTTACCGTGCTGCATTATACGAAAGACCACAGTGAAAAGATGGAATTTAAAAAATAATTGTGTATTATTTTTATTGGAACATAAATCACATCAAAGTTAATAAATTTATAAGAAAAAAAAAATAGGTTTAGCTACCTGTGTTCAAATAGATAAGCTTTCAGTAGAAGTCTACAGAATTGTTGTTTAGGCTCTTTTAATGGATTTAGTCCTGGCACATTCACAAGAAACTTTCTTGGAACACCTACTAATCAAATACTGAAATACAGTTGAACCAGTCGTGGCCGACGACGCGACGCGACGCGACGTGGCAATTGTGTAGATGTCATAAATCATGCATTATCCTAGCATTATATAAATCATAACGTTAAATTATAGGGTTGTATAGAATATTTGATCAATACACTAAAATTTAGAATAACAAAACCATTTCAATATTAACTTTTAAAAATATCTTCATTTTCATTGTAATTAAATAATTATTTCATAATGTTCTAGTTGTAATAATAAATTCTATATCAATTTGTTTTCGATTAGGTTTTCCTAAAGTATTGTAACAATTAGCAGTTGAGAACGTGATTAGTAGTTATTTATGCACCAAGGGAGTGAGGTGTATAAATTAATCCCGAAACTGTAAGATACACCCTAGCGTCAGCGATGGCGTATTCAGTTAAGGGATTAATGCATTTTACTCCCGTGGTGCATACAAAACTTTCCTCCTGACTGCGAATGCGATTTGTTTGAGAAAAATAATAAATTTTTGAAACTTTTATTTTAGGTGTTCAACTAGGAATTTCGTGTTGTTAATGTTACTTACCTGATTCGCGACTGAACACGACTGACATTGACATATCCTGAGTTTGAAACGTATTTAGAATATACCTAACGAAAACATTTATAAAATATTTTAATATAATGTAAATTAAATGGAAAATGTAATGTTAATACTGCTAATACTAATTTGTTTATTGTTGTAAAATACTTAATGGCTATTATTCGGTTTTTAGTTGTAAAATCAAGATTTTAGTGCCTAATAGGTATTTTGGGAAGGAGCTTAAACTTATTACAATAAAGGTAATTTTATTCTAGATTACTGTGAAATGTCTCTCAGCATGGTACGTACTAACAGCTTATGTTAGTAAATATGATTAATAAGAAATCTTGCTTCGTAGGTATATAGCACTCGAATATTTGGAATACTTGGAATGCCGTGTTGTTAAAAATTTAACAATACGAAAAGCACGTAATCTAAATTTTGAATAGCTTTGTAATAAAAAACTTGAGATACGTTCGTGATATTGTAGTATACACCAACTTCTTTTGAAAAAATGGAGTGATAAATAAATCGCAATTTCTAATTTGACAGAATTCATTTACTTTTGGTTTCAGGCAATTATCAACTTCTGATCATTAGCACTGGCTTTTTATATTAGAAACTATTGTAAACAATTAATTGATGATATTCCGGTTTTGTACGAATATATTTGAAACCATTAATCTATTTATACACGTAGTTGTCTAGTTTACGTCACATATATGGTTACCTAGTTAAATTACAACTTGCAATTAAATAATTAAATTTTTATAAGGGTTTATTACGCTAACTGATCCGCTAGACTTTAAAATCACGTGATACTTACGGTAAAATAATTATCGTGAAATATTTGTTTAAGAGTTTTCTTATGTTTGGGATGCACTAATCAGTATCGAATATTTAAATGTACCTAACTTAACTTTCGATAACTTGTTATATCTCTTTATAAAGAACTTTTCTAGAAAAGTTTAGCCATACTGTATTTGTCATAAGCATGGATCATAATTTGAATTAAATCGAAGTCGTGACCTTTATTGTAACATTTCTCTTATGTAGGTAAACAAGCAAACCTAACCTTATACTTTCGTTTACCGTGTCCCGATAACCTTCCGCTAATATAGTTTGCTTAACGAGTTACGATAACTATTACACTTATACGATGCGTAATTTTAACAATTTTACGTTCTCGTTCATTGGTAGATAGTTGTGCGAAAACTCTCTATTGATAAAGAATGCATAACATTCAGTGAATCTAACTGCCTTAAACATCTAACAATCTTGAAGGCGTTAATATAAAATCCATAGATGAACACGTTTTAGGAATTTTCTCACCTTAATGGATTCAGTATTAAGTCATTGCTTTTCATACGATTTCAGAAAGGATAACTTAGTAACTTTGTTAATTTATATTAAGTTTGTTTGTAATATAAATATTTACTTTCATTCATTAAGGATGACACTTTGATTTTTTGTTTACATTAAATTGTATTTAAACGTAATTAGATTAGTGTGCCGTACTCAACTGATAATTGTTACAATACTTTAGGAAGACCTAATGGAAAATAAATTGATACAGAATTTATTATTACAACTAGAACTTTATGAAATAATTATTTAATTACAATGAAAATGAAGATATTTTTAAAATTTAATATTGAAATGGCTGTATTATTCTAAATTTTAGTGTATTGTTCAAATATTCTATTCGACCCTATAATTTAATGTTATGATTTATATAACGCGAGAATAATGCATGATTTATGACATCTACACAATTGCCACGATTAGTTCAACTGTATTTCAGTACTAGGTGTTCAAAGAACGCTGCTTTGACTGCGCCAGGACTAAATCCATTAAAAGGGTCTAAACAACAATTTATTTAGACTTCTACTGTAAGCTTATCTATTTAAACACAGGTAGCTAAACCTATTTTCTTTTTCTTATAAATTTATTAACATTGATGTGATTTACGTTCCAATAAAAATAATACACAATTATTTTTAAATTGCTTCTTTTCACTGAGGTTTTTCGTATAATCCAGCACGGTAAAGAATTTTAAAATTAAGAAAATTTACTTATGTGCCTTCATCCTTGATGAGTACGCCCAATTTTGTGTTATATTATTTAATATTAAAATTATTCAGAAGCATGCTGTAATGTATTCTATGCGAGCAAAACAGTTGTTTCAAATTTTTTATAATGACACTGTTAAAAGAATACTTACAACATAAGCTAAATAAATGGCCATTACAATAATTGTTATGTAGTTGGCACGGAACCAAATTGAGTTTACTAAGTTAAACTAAAAAAATATGATAGAGCAATTTCAATTTCACAATTAATTCTGCTTGGTAATGGTATAGCGTTGATCTAGAACAAAATAGGAAAAGGAATATTCAACGTTACGCAGCCAGGCAGCTCAGGGGATGCGGCGAGTCACGGTCTTGGGCTAGCGTATGATCTACTCAATAAAACATGTTTTCTTTAAGCTTCTAGAGATATCATAAAGTATAATAGAAAGATTGGGCACAATTCCATCTAAAAGTACATTCCTTACTAGTTGTCTTACCTTAAGGAACTTTTGGTAACACCCTGTATGAAAATGGCAAAACATACAAGATATTTAAATTCATTGATAATTAAAAATTGCTAGTTCTCGAAATGAGAATAGTTAGATTTTTCGACAACACCTTGTATAGTAGATACAACGAAATGTATATTAATTAATTCAAAGAGAACGAAAATACTAGAATAGATAACCAAACGTATCGAAACATATTTATTAAATTTACGTCCAAAAGGCAAAACAGTTACAATGATTATAATTTTGTAATTAGTTAAATTTCGTAATACAAAATTAATTAGTCAAATCTAAATCAAATAGTTAACTTAAGAAGAATAAAACTAAATTGTTCAAATTAAATTTCGATTATTAATACTATCTGACTTCCATAGGACGTTAACATAATTTAATTGACAGATGTTATTTGAGTTCTAAACAAAATCTTAAATTTGGGCGTGCAAATAATAAATTACTTTATTTGAACAGTAAAAAAAAGGTGCTACCATATAGACATTGGTAAGATAATTATACGATTTAGTTACCGTGAATTTTATAAATAAAGAAGTGGGAACTCTGCGATTAATTTCATCACGAAGAAACAGTTAAATAATAATTATTAAAGGAAAGGGCTGGTAAAACCTGCGAGTGGTTGTAGGCGGTTGGAGATCAACATTAGCTGAAACGAAGAAGGAAGCTAGTTAAAGATGATGGTAATCTATCGAGATGGTTCCATATCATTCCTACATTTCAAGCGGCTGCTGCGAATTCCATATCATTTAAATACAGGAACGCCAGTGAACGAAAGTCGAGTCATCCTTTAATATCCCATAAAAACAGAAAATATGTGACCTCTTTCCATAATAGGTGGCCGCAAAGAAAAATTTAATTAACGTAAATTTATTAGAAAACAGAGAATAAATTAACATTAGATAACCTACCCCTTTAATCATTAGACAAATGGATTAGAAGAACTTTAAAAGTAGCAAATTTTAGTATTTTTGCATTAAATACCTACTAAACGAATATACAAAGTACAATGTGGCTAGCCGATGCGGACAAAACAACTCTTTACAAAAACTAGTCAGCACACAAGGACAACGCGTTGAGCCGTTTTTACGGATAAAATATTAGGAAAAAGGAATTTAAATATAATCAAATAATCGTAGCAACTACTATTACTAAACTGAAGAAATACAATGAAATTCAACCTGCGGTGGGCGAATAAAAGGATCATTTAATCTCTAAAAATACTAAACGAATTTATAAATACATTTAATTACACTGAAATATGGTACATTGCCAAATTATATTTAATAAAAGATAAGAATCATCAAAATAACCGTTACAACGAACATAACTATTTTTTCAAAACCTTTGTGTTTCGTTGGGTTGTTTAGTTCAGGCGTTTTTTGTCCAGTTATTGGGATAATTTAAAACCTTTGACAACGTTACACATTTTTGGTTTTATAACGATTTGTTCTTTACTAATTGAAAACTATTTCTTATATTAGCAGGAGTTAACGCCAAATTTAAATATTTGATTTAATCCTAATCATGCAATGTTTTTGGTATGGTAATTCCCATTTTCAAGCATACATTGTTTTACTAAACAAAAACCTTATCGTAATTTTTTAATTGATCACCCCAGAATTTTTTCAACATTCTAACAAATCCCGTTATTATCCAAACCATTGAGGAACCTATTTTTAATTAATGAGAAACAAAATATTTCATTTCTTTGATTATTTTTTACTAATTAGAAACTACCAGGCATCAAACATCCGCATCGAGGACATTTACATCATACATTCCAAGCCCCCATTTTTCATCCATCAAACATCTCCAACGATACTTCCTCTTCGTTATAGCCGTTTGATCAATTTTATTGGCGTATATTGCCTCCTTTATTTTTTTGGTTACATAGGAATGTTGCGGCTTTGACTAAAAATAAAATTATTTAAGTTTTGATTAAAGCCATAAATATGTGGACACAAATTCTTACAAATAATAAAAAATGGGATTACTGACCTTATAAAATGGTAGCTACTGTGCAGTCAAACAAAAAATATTGTTTAGGAACGTTAGAAAAATGGTAGTTCCGCGGATGTAATAACCAAAATTCCTATTTCCAAATTTGAAAATGTTTCCATATATTGTATCTCCAATAGTATTCATTTTTAAAACTTACTTAAGAAAAGGCATTATAAACTTTTACAGTACAAAGAAGTCATTGAAATAAGAACAAAAGTGTTCATAACGCTGCTTTAGAAATTGATCGCGAAAAGAGCACTATTTTATGAACAGAATAATCTTTAATATACACGTTTTTACATAAACAAATCTGACTATGCACAGCTGTATATTAGAACGCACTCTATATATCTTTGTTTTTTCCCAATGATGTATTTTAAATACTAACGCAAACACATGCACAAACACAAAACCGTTATCACTCTAAAGTAACTACTTTAAGTGACCTCCGTGCCTTCAGCACACATATCCGATTACATCTCTAATTCTTCCAAGTCCTCCAAAATATTATAGGGTTGTTATTAGTTTCATGCCATCTAACTTGAACACGGCTGACAAGCTATAGTTTTGCAACAATAGTAACTGCGTATAGCAGCGATTTTAGATAACTATAAATAAAAATCCACCAGGTTAAGGCCTGGAAAGCGTAGTGGCCTTGCCACCTGTCCTCCACACCCGATTCATCTTTGCCTATAAGTAGCTTTCAAATATTAAACATGTGAAAGTAGCCCCGTATAATATAAAGAACGCGATCTTAAAAACTGTTACAGGTTTGCATGTTTTCGTGTTAATGGGTATTTTATTGAAAAACAATTTAAAAGTTTATAAGATTCGCGAAGTGCGGAACACATTAATAATCAAAATAATTAATTATGCATAAATGTTTATAAATTAAGTTGCTGGTCTAATTAACGTTAGATAAACTACAAATGTCATGTTTGTACGAAATAATGCTATTTTATATTTTATATATTTAATATATTTCAAATATTGTATTGTACAACTTTAAATGCAAGTTACGTATCATCTCCCAAGTTCAATTAAAGCATATTATCGCGAGGCTAGAAAAAGAAAGGGAATCAGATCTGCGTTTGCAGAATAACGATTCCGCTTCCTACAATGGGTATAAATAAAGTCATTCTAGAGGGATTAAAATACTTCAACTTCAACTTTCGAATCGAAGACAATAAGCTACATCCTCGTGGCGGGGTGTGTATAACAAATCAACCTTTGATTTAAATTATACTGCTGTATCTACAGACCTGGTTTGCACTCAGAAGGTTGAAAAGATTTCCATCTTCATCGACTGCGATCCGTTGCTAGGCCAACGGACGTCTTCGCTGAAAGCCATTCACAACCCTTCAATTACACAGTTGCTTGCATCTCAGGTAACTAGAGTGTCATAAAGCCGTCCACCAAGTTAAACGGGACCATCGCATATTACATATATTACATTCCAAGTTGCTAGGGCCACGGGCATAGAATTCAGGTGGGCGCGCTTAGTACAGAACGGGGAACACAAGCTTTAGTTACTCGTGCTACGAATTCTAGTGTTTCCGACGTATACAGGCTGCAAGGTGATGTTGATAGAAGAACAGAACACCTAGACGATTTGCAAACCGTCCGTGTAATAATATACGAAACATTAAACGCGATCCGATTATTAGGAAATTTCTAAAAGCATTCCAGTATCTGTTAAGACATCTAGAATTAACTACAGTTAAGGACACGCCTCTTCAGGAGAAGCACTAAGTAATTCCATTGACAATAAATTCAGTTACGTCATCTATGCGTGATTAAGTTATATAATTATGACAAATTGACCGCCATCCATAATAGCAAATTGAATCCGCAGATTGAACTTAGCGCTAAAGTTATATTCTTCAAGTAAAAATAGCCTTGCTTCAAATACAAGCAATATTTATATAATCATTCCGTTTCATTATTTTCAATTTGTATATATTTATTTTAGAATTAGACTTGCAAATAATCACTTATTTATTTGTTTAGAATAATACGTAATTTCTGGAGTTTCATTGCCTTGTTATTTACAATCTAACCCGTCTAGGTATGAACAAGAAGCCCACGAACGAATCCTCCCATACGACTAGTTATCAGGACAAATATAAATAATTTTCGGCCCGTGACGTAAGTAAATAAGCAGTAATGTCAGAAACATTAAGGAAAGATAGAATCGGAGCACATTCCTGTAAGCACCATAAATGTTGTCAATTAAAATCATTTTTCCTCTTTCGGCCTATTTTTGTACATTCACTAGCTTTGCTGATTGTCGCGTTATGATATAGTTCCCAAGCTGTTGTTATTGTTATAGTAACTCCATGATAATAAGCACGTTATGGTTCACAACTAGTACTGTTATGAAATAGATCAAAGGTTTGTCATCAAATTGTGGTAATTACTTGAAGGTTGTCGTTAGCGCAAAAAATAGTGTGCTACACACGTCGTTAACTGCCTTAGTACAACTGATCTCAAAAATTAACTTTTTCACGACCTGTTATAAGGCACTTACCGATCTTGTATCGTAATACACTATTTCCTCGAGTGTAATAGAGAACAGTAAGATTTAGCGTTAGGATTGCAAAGAGTGTACTCAAAGAGAATGTTTAAAAGAACAAAAACCGAATTAATCCACACGCGCGTTTACCTACCGGCATATTAAGATTTTCAATTAAAGAAAATCCCTCTTGATGTCTACCGTCCGAGTGTTGATTGGCATTAACCACTGATGGGTGCTGTGAAAATTTGTGATTTCATCTGAGGAAATAATCTTCGTCGAAAGATTGTGAACGGAAGTTATTTTTTTTACACTCCCTTTAGTGATGAAGTTGTAGGGAATGTAGGAGAATTGAAAGCAAGTACATCTACTTTAATATCGTAACAGTCTTAGATGGACAGCTACGTCAATTATAGTATTTAAAATATGACATTGCGTAAACGATAAAATAAAAACAATGAGTTCTAACATACAATTGTAATTAAAGTCAAATTTAGTTACCAATTTGAATGTATTAAAAATTATTACTCTGTTCGCAAATCACAGTATTTCTCGCCGCCCTTTTATTTCAAAAACAAAGCATGTGTGTATGTGTAATCTTGTTCTTACTTAACGAATTCTATCGGTTGTTAAAGTTTAAGCAATCATCTAATCACTAATAACTCGGATATTAAAAAATTACAACTAATACGAGGGGCACTATTTATATTGTGAGCCTAATAATAAAGAAAGTAATTTATAATTAAAAATTGATTTATGGTTTTTCAAAGTATTCTCCCTTATGATCTATACGATTTTGCATTCTTTCGAATCAATTGTCAAAACATTTTTGCCATTGTATTGAACACATCTCTAAAACATGGTTTTTGAACGCATCGGCGGCTTCTTCTCTCGACGAAAACCGTTGTCCACGCAATTTATTCTTGACATTCTGGAACAAAAAGGAGTCATTGGGTACCAAATCAGGACTGTACGGCCGATGACTCATTAATTTGAGTGTTCAAATAA
>JAHWXV010234582.1:0-13091 GCA_024586415.1 Phrixothrix hirtus | reverse complement strand
CGTCGCATTATCCTCCATCATGACAATGCCAGCTCCCACACAGCACTTCGAACAATTGATTATTTGAAGGAGAAAAACATCGAATTAATGTCTCATTGCCTCTATTCACAAGAATTATCGCCTAATGACTTTTTTCTGTTCCCGAATGTCAAACAAAAAATGCGTGGACAGCGATTTTCATCTCCTGAAGACGCAGTTGAAGCATTTGAAAACCACATTTTGAGATACCAACTTCAGAGTGGAAAAAATGCCTCGAGAATTTGGTTTGAACGCATGCAAAAGTATATAAAACTTAAAGGTGAATATTTTGAAAAACAATAAAACATTTTGTTCCAAAAAATTTGTTTCCTTTCCTAGTTTTTGTAACTACTTAAAAGGCAACTCTCGTAGTAGAAAAAGGTGTAGCGCATTCGCCTGTAGTATTGGAATTTTAAAATTTGTTCTAATTTATTTAAAATATAAAATACTATACATAAATTAAAAATTTTAACACTAGAGACGAGTAACCTCGAGCTATCTAGAGCACCTGCCAAAAATGCATTACACATACACATACCTGTGTATTGATTTTGATAGAATTACTATATCATTGCATGTGCAACATTGACGACAATTGCAGTATGTTAAGTGCTGCCACCGTCGGTAAGATTCTGTTGTTCCAAAAAGTACATTTCGCACAAAAAGTAATCAGGAGCTTGGATATTTTAAATAAACGAACGACAATATTTGCTTGCATATTTGTTCTAAACATTTATGATTTAAAAGTTTTTAAATATTAAATAAAGATATAAAGAAATCGGTTTTGTTCCATCATGGAACTACCTATGTAACATTCGAACAAATACAACTTTGTTGTTATTTAAGAAATTTTCTCGTTCTATTATAACTAGAAGATTGCAAAACAGCTCACTTCTTGTCGAAAGTCTAGTTATAACAGAAGTTTTGTAACTGTGTAAAAGCATTTTGTTTTTCAACATAGTTCCCTTCCAAGTCAGGACACTTATTTCGGCGAAATTCATGACGTTTCGTGCCGTCAGTAAAATAATATTTATCAAAGCCTCCAAAATACAGGTCTACTTCGGCAATTACTTCTTCACTGAATGAAAACTTCTTTCTAACAAGTTAAGTTTTCAGTTTAGGAATAAGCAATATTCAGAAGATGCTAAGTTAGATAAATACGGAGCGTGTGGAAGCGTTTACAGTTGCAGGAGCTGAATAATGTGTTAGTGCATTATTGTGGCGATACAAAATTTTTCTCTTTACACATGTAGCCGATTTTCTTGGAATTTTTCATTAAGCTGGCCCAACAACGATGAATAATACTCTTCAGTTATTGTTTTATGTTTGTAATGGTAGTCAATGAAAATTCTTCCGCAAGCCATTCCAAAAAGCAGTTGGCATGACATTAACAGCCGATGGCACCACCGTTACCTTCCAGCTTCCAGCCATTCTTTCGACTGATTTTTGACTTCCGGTGTATAGTGGTGGATCCCAGTCTCATCAACAGTAAAAGATCGACAAAAAAATGCAGATGTATTATGCCTAAATATTTTCAAACAATACCCCCGTTGAGTGATTATGTTGCTGGTTCACTGTTAACAAACGTGGCATCTTCACTGGATAATTTGACATCACGAAATAGCTCCGATACCTTTGAATGTTTTTACTGTTGTTAACAACCTATTTAGCTATCGTGAATAGTTTTTGAGCTATTTATACAAATACCGAATGCCATAAGTTGCTAAAAGTACAGTAGCCCACAAAAGGGCGATTTTTCCGTTAAAATACGATATTCGCACACTGAACCTCTTCACAAGTTTGCCAAATTTCATCCCGATGTGAATTTCCGGGTAACAGGGTTTTCCTCGTTAGTATATAAAAATGCAACAGGTGATAAAACTTGGATATAATTGTATGATCCTGTGAAAAAGGCACAATTGGCGCTTGCAATGTTTTAAAATAATTCAGCTACAATAGAAGACATCCATGAAAAAATAAGCTGTTACAGGATAATGTACATCACTTTTTTTGATATCGATGGGGAAGCATCGCAACTGTAGCACTTAACGAGCGAAGTACGATGTAATGCCGCGATTTATTTACCAGAAGCTCTTTGAACCCTTCCTAAGAAGCGACAAAGAAAAAATTCATCCTACGCCACCATAATACTCGTACATATATGCTGGACTTAGCGCCAATGATTTCATGATTTCATTTTGTTTCTATAAATAAACACTAAATTGAGAGGAATACCTATTAGTTCTGCTAAATACGCTTCTGATGCCATTAGAGTGAAATAATTTACATACCTTTAGGAGTATGGACAATTTATTTAAAACAGGTGTATACTTATGCAACGGAAAATACCCCGAGAAGGTGTAAAAGACATTTTTAAATAACAAAAGTGCAGCGTAATGTGTAGGGCTCTGTAATTAACCGGCAGCACTTGTAACTGGGTGCGATAGTGTAAGATCTCGGTTGAAATGAATTCAGCTACCATTGACCTTCCCACCAACTTAGATGTACACCGATGGACAAAAGCAATATCGCAAAGTGTAAGCTAGCACTGGCCGCCGCTATTGCCCTCTATAACACAGGTAAAACGCATTACTCATATGGTAACATACGCTTGGTTCTCTAAATACCTAAGTTTGCTTACGGATTTGAATTCTTCGAATCGTTACACTATTTTAAATAATTTTAAACTTATTCGAGCTGCGTACCCTACATTGTATTTAAAGGGGAAGCATCTTTCTTTAAATAAAATAAAATATGAAGTGCGTAAGTTTGCTTTCATTTAGTATTTTAAATGCTGATAAACCTCATTTCAATTGAAAAATTTAATTAAATTTCTAATAATTATACAAGTGTATTTATTAGATATTGCTTGTTGCACTATGACGATACATATTTTATTGACTAAATTATAATTTCAAAGTTTTAATTATAAAATTGATGTTGGTAACCTATATAAAAAATAATTGTTCAGAAACCACGTCAGCAGTTGCGTTGATTAAATACGAGTGCACAGCAAGATAGCTATACAGCGCGGGTAGCATTATGACTAGAGTCAAACAAAAACAGCCATTAACTAAAATTTATTATTAAAAGCCAATATTTGGCATGAAAAATGCAATTCTTCTTCAGAGTGAACTAAAAAACAACGTGCAAAATATAAAGGCATACGGTAAAGCTTAAGCGACTTATATATAAGGGTAGATAAACAGACGAAAGCGCATACATAATAAACGAAAGTCGTAACAACAATGGCTTTAAAATTGATAAACGTTTGATGAAATATACAAGACATACAGTACTAACAAGAATATTAACTAAAACTCTGCAATAGGCAAATATCAAAAGTAACTAAAGCAAATCACAATTACAAAAGAGGACGCCCAAATGGCAAGAAATCAAAAAAGGTGCATTTGAACCTCAGTACGGTAATAACTCACTCTATTTTTGTCTTTATCCTGCTTCGGTCTCGTTAAAATTGTTTTTAATTATTTACACTTCTAATTTTGAAAATACTCTTATCAGACTATAGATAATAATTGCAACTGCATAATACCCCAACTCGTTCCGTATTTTTCTGGGCGGTTTATAGTACTTAAAGAAATCTGCATAGTTGAATGTGCAAGCAATGAGAAGAGTAAATTTTTAACGAGAATTTATAACCAAAGTTTTTAATTTTTCACAAATTATCCTCCTCTAAAAAATTCCAAAGTTGTTTTTTTGAAGATCGTCTTATTTCTCTCCTAAATAATTTAAATTTTCAATCAAGCTAAATTATATTTCGGTATTTGGACAACTAAATACTGTAATTATGATTGTTATCATTTTATTGTATAAGCCACTTTACCGTCTAATTATTATACGATGAGATGGTCTGACGTCGTTAGTTAATTACTTGCAATATTTGCGTTTAGATTGTGTTATTTATACTATGCGTGATCAGTTGAGAATTAAAATTAATTGAAATGTTCGTTTAAAGAAAGATATATGAATGTAATATTTTATTTATAAAATAACAATTAGATACAGAAAACTTTAGGAAGGTTATTTACATCTTTCAGGTTTTCCCCAGGAATAAAACTCATTAAGAAGCAAAGAAATTTTATTCGGTATAAATCAAAATCAAGCAATCAATTAAATTTTTTCATAACTAAGTTTTTTACAATGACATGTTTATTTGTAGTATTAAAATTTATAAGCTCGACTTACAATAAATAACTTATCTGAAAACAAGTAATATTTCAAAATGTAAAACCAGCAGACGAATTTGTGGATTCTAGCTTTGTATATACAGGCTGATTGAAATTATAAAAGAACTATGGGTATCTCGCTTATATTGTAAGATAGAAGATCGGTTAAATGGAGCCAAAATTGACACGACACATAAGTAGCTTATTAATAATGTGATTTATTTTGAGTTTCTCTTTTTTACTAACAAAAAAATAGAGATACATTCAAGTTGTTTTCATATTATTAATAAGCTATCAATTTAGTAAGTTCGCGCCCATTTAAGAGAGTATGTTACAAAAACCACATGCTTGTTTTGTATTTTAATTAATCTACTGCTTTTAATATTTTATTTAGAAACCTCGACTATCAATGCATTCTTGTAGTCGTCTGAGCATTGAATCAATAAGGAATTGACAAATGTTTGTTCCTCGTAAACCTTCCCAAACGTTGATAATATTTTGATAGAGGTCTTCTAAATTTCTTACTTGAACTTTTTCTACATTGTTCCATTCCCTCACGGCAGCGCCCCATAATTTTTCAATCGCATTAAGATCCAGAGAACACGCTCGCCACTGAAGCAATGTTATACTGTCTTCGTGTTCTGTTAACCAGTCTTGAACGACTCTAGTGGTATGAATTGGTGAGTTATCCTGCACAAATACTATGCGCCCTTCCGAATATAATATACTAATGGGTGGTAGCATAACTACTTCGAGAACTTGAACATAATTTTCATCCATGAATCTTCTATTAACTTGTACCAGTTCTTAGTTCGCCAGGTCCAACATTGCTCATCTACCCCCAATATGCTGCACTAATCCTTTCACTTCGTTTATTAGGTTGAACATGTTGAGCTTCGTATCTGGTGTTATTAGCCCTCCATAACACTTTGTCATTTCGTGCGATGACCAAAATATTTTTTCATCGGTGAAAATTACTGCATTCCAATCTCTTTCTGGATTACGTCATGCAAACCGTAATCTTGCATTAGCCAAAGGCTCCGTTAATTCGGATTTTATCGCAGGTTTTCTGAAATGAATTCCGGATTCATGTAAAAATTTGGCTATTGTTCGCTTAGAGCAATTAAGATGCAAATTTTCACGTATAACCGTGCACGTGGTGAAGAGAAAATTTTGAAATAAATCATTAATCTGTTCCTTTTCGTCGTTATGTGGTTTACAAGGACGCCCTACTCTTGATAATGAGAGTAGAGGGCGTTCTTGTTGGGCTTCTCTTTCTCTTTTGATCTATCGTTCAATCTAGCGAACCCTAAAGTTTAAATACCAATGTTTAGGGCATAAATGTAGAGGTTTAAAACCACTGAGATAAGTTGTATATTATTAATTATACAGAGTGTCCAAATTTCCTTATCTTTGCAGGGTATCTCCGCCGCTATCTTATGTGTTATGATGCTACTTTTTTTTATGAAAATAAAGATACGCTCAACAGAATTTTCAATACCTCCTTCGATTTTGATTTACAGCTATAAATCGAAAATTTCCAATTTACGAGCTTCTCTTGTTACTTCACTTGGATTTTGTTGACCGTATCTTAATTTTTATAAAAAGATAGCACCATGACACGAAAAGCGCAAGTCACTATCTTTAATAATAATAATAAGATAGCGACGAGATACCCTGCAAAAGTAAGAAAATTTGGACACTCTGTATTTCCCTTGGAAAGATGAAATAGTGGAATATTTGTGTTTATTATGAAGAACCCGCATTATATTTTAATTCATATTTCAAATAAACATAAACATTCCACAACTTCGCCTTTCCAAGGGAAGTGCTGCTTTCCATTTCACGTTGTAGAAGCAGCACGTTTTTAAAAATTGGAGATAACAAAATAAGCAAAAGATGGTAAACCCGCGCATGCGTAATACGTTAAACTGTTCATTTGCCTTTAACAACCAATTTTTCAGCTCATTAATAGTTTACATTGCAAAATTTATGTGAGTAGGCTGGGAAAGTCTTACTTGCTCACAATAATAGTTATTTACAATTCAGTGTCGTTAATACGACATAATACTATTTTCTATGCGTTTCTATAATAAATTAGTTTTATATTTATAATAAAATTTGCCTTTATTCAATATAGGTACTGAATTATACATTTAGGTTGCATATCGGCTGTGGAATGCTCGAGACAAAAACTTTTTTAAAGATTTTTGATAATTTTCAGTTGTTTTTTCCATGAGCCCTTTCAACAGCTACTTCATTAAACTTTTTTTAAATAAAAACCCTAAAATTTTATGGATTATGAAACTTCTGAGCACTCAGCATTAAAAAATAGTCTGTGTATCCTTTTTATTAATATTTTAGTAATTATTATGATTTCAATTTAAAAGTAACAAAACTAGTAAATGACTAAGAATTTTATTGATACAAATGAAAATTTTTTAATAACTCATTATTACAAAGAACTAAACTAATACCGCTAAAACAATATAAAATATGCAACCAATTTTAAAAATTAAGAAAAAATAGCAGAAAGAGGAAACTATAGACTATTGTATTGTAAGAATCGTTTAATAATTATTATTTCTGTCAAAAATTAGGTCTAGCAATAATGATCATTGTAAGTTCTATAAAGTGAACCAATTTTACTGAAGTAATGTTGATAGCATAATTCAGAATTTCTTCTTTATGCTACTTTTTGAATTTGTAAAATCTGTGTTGAGATTCCAAAGCTTTGTGAAACCAAAACATATCTTCAAATAGTCGCCACGGGCAAATTTCTTCAAAATACTTATTTTTTTTCATTGAATCATTTATAAGCTTTTATGCCTTAACAAATTATCATAAAAAATACAAAAATAAAAAAATCACATACCTCCAAGTAAATTATTCTTATAAACTGCATAAATTAATATGTTTTTACCGATAAATCAATTTGTTGAGCTATCTCTCGCTTTGAAAGACCAGCTTGGAACAACGCAACTATTTTTCTACGTGTTGCTAAGGTAGATTCCAGTTCCCCGGGTATTCGTGGCATATTCAAAATGGATGAATAGGATTCACTATATAACGGCTATTAAAAATGGTATACTAACAAACACATACTGTTTCACAACACAGCCTCCAATATTTTTAACACTCCCACAATAGTTAAATCACAAGAAAATTAAAAAAAAAAGTTGAAAACCGCAGTCACCCAAAATCCAACCTCTTTAAATAAACAATAACCAACATATAAAAACAATTATCCTTCACAGTTGGCTAATTACATAAAACCACCCTCACCCTAATAAATACATGGAAAAAGGTTAAAATCTGATTAGCAATTTATAAATTTGAATGGTTTACACGGCTTCCAAAATTTTAACGCTAATTACGACATGTGGAGGCGAACTTACTAAATTGATAGCTTATTAATAATATGAAAACAACTTGAATGTATCTTTATTATTTTGTCAGTAAAAAAGAAAAACTGAAAATAAATCATATTATTAATAAGCTACTAATATGTCGTGTCAATTTTGTCTCCATGTACCTGGTCTTCTCTCTTATAATATAAGCGAGATACCCATAGTTCTTTTATAATTTCAATGAGCCTGTATATACAAAGCTAGAATCCACAAATTCGTCTGCTGGTTTTACATTTTAAAATATTACATGTTTTCAGATAAGTTATTTATTGTACGCTGAACTTATACCTCTAAAATTTTAATACTGCAAATAACATGTCATTGTAAAAAAATTAGTTATAGAAAAATTTAGTTGATTACTAGATTTTGATTTATGCCAAATAACAATTTTGTTTGGTCAGTTTTACTCTTGGTGAAAACCTAGAAGATGTAAATAACCTTCCTAAAGTTTTCTGTATTTAATTGCTATCTTATAAATTAAGTATTATATTGATATATCTTTTTTTAAAAGAAAATTTCAATGAATTTCGATTCATAACTGATCACGCATGGTACAAGTAAAACAATCTAAACGCAAATATTGCAAGCAATTAACTAATGACGTAAGACTACCTCACCGCATAATAATTAGATGGTAAAGCTTAAAAACTAATTGACAAAAGTAGCTTATACAATAAACTGATAATAATCATAATTACAGTATTTAGTTGTCCAAATGCCGAAATTTAATTTAGCTTGATTGAAAATTTAAATTATTTAGGAGAAAAATAAGGCGATTTTCAAAAGAACAAATTTGGAATTTTTAGAGGAAGACAATTTTGGAAAATTATAAACTTTAAAATAAATTCTCGCTAAACATTTACGCTTCTCATTGCTTGCACATTCAACTATACAGATTTGTTTAAGGACTATAAACCGCCCAGAGAAATAAGGAATGAGTTGGGGTATTATGCAGTTGCAATTATTATCTATAGTCTGATAAGAGTACTTTCAAAATTAAAAGTGAAAATAATTTGTAACAGTCTTCTTCTAAGACCGACCAATTTTTACTAGTGACATTTATTTTCACGTCGTAAATTTTTAGATGTGCTTTGGGTTTCCTAACTCCGTCTTTTGCTATTTGCAATCGCGAGGATTGTTATCTGATTCTGTCGCGTGCTAAAGAGCATTGTTTGTTAGTTGTTGGTGAAAGACGCACTTTATTGTTTCCGCTCCGTTTAATTACATCAGCCTATGTGGGTTAATCTGCTTTTTGAGATAAAACGCCTACATTTTTATGGTGAGTAGGCATCCCTTAGTTATGTGGAAGGTTGGTTGATCGATTTCTATTATTTTCATTTTCCAGTGTTTTAAGTATGGGATTTAAAATGCCCGTTGAGTTTGAGAATTTGCCGGTTTGCCTGTAACGCCGATTGCTTCTGGATGAGCTCCGAGGTTCCGCTTAAGAGGGTTTCCTTTCACCGTGGTCTACCTGATGTCTCTCCATACTAGAGCCACCCCTTTGTTCTGCTTCTCCACGGCCCTGGTACGGCGACCCACGGTTTTGCGAAACACATCCCTACCGCAACCTCGTGGCGATGATTTCAAGATATCAAGGATATAATCCGTTTTTTTCCCTCTCTACAAACTTCTACCATCCATCAGTTTATCTTAACTTTTCTACTGGCATCCGCCGAAGATGGCGTAAGCTTATTACGTTTTGGGACCTGCGAATTGCTACTTGCGTTCCGAATATTTATTTTCTACAGTTTATTGTTTTGTGCTATAGTAAAATTAATCCTAATTAATCATTATAATTATTTAATTTTGTCTATAAATTTGCTGCTAATAATTTTGAAACAGAAATTAATAATTGTTTTATAATAGTGAAATCCGTCCTTAAATGCAACGATTAGTTATATGCGCTCGCTGCTGAATTCATAGATCGAACGTGGCATCAAGCCGCACGTATAGTTACACAGTGCCTTTAACATAAACCTACTTTGATACTTTTACTTACTGCTTTGAATATATCTTTATATGTTATAATTTATGTAAAGGCGTTCTTAGATAAACTAAATTTAATTAATTGCGTACAAATTTTAAACATTTACTTAAGTTTTATTTAAAATCAAAGCCGCCCCTCACTGCAGTGATGGACGACCAATAATTTAATTAATTTAATTGTTAATTCCTTTTTTTTAGATTCTGTGATCTCAGATAGATGTTTTACATTTAATTTAAATTAGGGCAATTAACTTCACGAACACCTAAAATTTATCCGTTTCAAATCTTGTTATTTCCAATTCTATATTTTAAGTTTTGCTTTGGCCGTTTGAACATGTGCGCGGTAACGAGGCCCGATACTATAGCTTTGCAGCACGCATGTGTTAATTTAGCTGGATGTTCTCAACATTTTGCTATTCATTGTATACCTTACTAGTTATTTTACTTATACAGGCACACCTCAAAATTTCGTTGAAGTTTTACTGTTATGTTCCTTTAAGATTTTTATAAACTATACGTTTGCTAGATGTTCACGGTTGCTTTCCGAAACGAAAATAAACTAATATTATCCTTACTTTGATTTTTCTTTTCATTTATGTACTGTTGTACCGTAATTAATTTTTCTTTCAGATTATTTATAAATATTTCTACCAATGCTTTCCTGCATAACCCTAGGTGGGTGAAACAGGATATCTACGAGTAACTTTATGTCCAACTTTTATCACCGATTTAATCTACAACGTTTTCACTCTTGTGCGTCGAGATTGACAGTAGCGTTCTTTAATTACAAGTGTGTGGCGCCCAATTTCTTTTCTTTCTCTAGATATTTCAGGTTGTTTCCTGTGCGAGCACGTATAAGTTTCGGGATCACCCGGCGCTCGTCAACACTGAGCCCAGGATTTTCTCCAGAGACACTGGGAGCGAAACTTGCACCTGCCACCCACGATATCGTGTTCGATGGTTATCTCGACCATCTTCTTTTCATAAGTAACTACTCCCCATTTCCTAGCCTCCGCGGCACTAGAGCCGGGCGTATATTTTGCTTTTATTTTTGCTGCGAAGCGTGATCCTTCTAGTAAGGCTGTATGCGCTTATTTATCCAACTTTAACGTGGCAAATTAGAAACAATTTTAACGAGACCGACGCAAGACAAAGACAAAAATTGAGCGAGTTATTACCCTACTGCGCCTTTTTTGATTTCCTGCCATTTAAGCGTCCCCTCTTGTAACCTGCTTTATTTATTATTGATGTTTGCGTATTGCAAATCTTTAGCTAATATTTTTGTTAGTACCGTATGTCTTGATTATTTCATCGAACGTTTATCAATTTTGAAGCCATTGTTGTTACTACTTTCGTTTATTATGTATGCGCTTTCGTCTGTTTATCTACCCTTTTTTATAAAACTTATGTGTAAGTCGCTTAAGTTTTATCGTATTCGTTTATATTTTGCACGTTGTTTTTTAGTTCACTCTGAAGAAGTATTACATTTTGCATTCCAAAATTGTATTTTAATATAAATTTTAGTTTTTAAACTACTTTTGTTTGACTCTAATCATAATGCTACCCGCTCTGTGCACTTGGATTTAATCAACGCAACTGCTGACGTGGTTTCTGAACAATTATTTTTTATATAGGTTACCAACATAAATTCTATAATTAAAACTTTGCAATTATAATTAAATCAACAAAATGTGTATCGTCATAGTGCAACAAGCAATATCTAATAGATACACTTGTATAATTATTAGAAATATAATTAAATTTTCCAATTGAAATGAGCTTTATCAACTTCTGAAATACTAAATGAAAGCAAACTTACGCACTTCATATTTTATTTTATTTAAAAAAAGATGCTTCCCCTTTAAATACAATGTAGGGTACGCAGCTTGAATAAGTTTAAAATTATTGAAAATACTGTAATGATTCCAAGAATTCAAATCCGTAAGCAAACTTAGGTATTTAGGGAACCAAACGTATGTCGCTATATGAATAATGAATTTTACCTGTTTTATAGAGAGTAGTAGCGGCGGCCAGCGCTAGCTTTCACTTTGCAACATTACTTTTGTCCACCGGTGTACACTTCTAATAAAACTATTTTTTAATCATTTATGAACACTGTTTTATATGTTTAGTGTATTTTTACAATACACGTGACGGATGTATTAAATGTTTATTTCTGTATCTAAATTTTACTTAGGGTGAGTTTTATTTAAAGATACGATTATTTGAATTATCTGAATACCGCGCAATAATAAATACTAAATATAACAGAGTATGACATTTTTTTGATAAAATCAGGTATGGTAAGCATGTTTCTTTTAAAGACTACTTACTCATTATGTGTCTACCGTTAATGCAATTAATTACACCTAGTAGATTTAGATTTTGCAAGCGTGAAGAAGAAACTTAAATCAAATCAATAAATAATTTATTTTATATGGAATGCCAGTCGAAAATTATTAATAGGTTAACAATTGATTTTTTTTTAATTAACTATTTGTTTTCGTCCAATTATTACTATATTGCCGTTATGATTGCAATCTAGATTCTCCTTATGCAATAATTATAAACGATGTAGAAGGATTCACTGCTCAACTGGTGTTTAATTAAAAGTTTTGGGATCGAACCCCAGTTGAGGAATGAGTTTTTCTAAAAATTACTATTTGTGCAACCTTCATATAAATAATATTTCTTAATTTTTGATATTTCTCTTTTCTGATTGTAGCATATTTTTTACTATGCAAATATCATTATTAATAGTTCTATATTTTAAACTAAGCATTATCATTTACGCCAATGAAAACATTAAATTTGCGATCAACCTCTGCAATGCTATAAAATAAGAACTATACAAATCAGTTTAAGGAACTTAAATTGTATAAGTTATCCGAATATTGGAAAAGTTTTTCTATGTTACTAAACATATAATTCTTTTACGGCTCTTTATAGAACTCTATCTATTTAAATTATTCTATCATTTAGCAATTTATATCGAGGTTTACAAAAGCAATGTATATGTTAGGAGGTCATTATTAACCATTCATTTTATTTTAATTATTTGTATTTACAAATACCTAATATAAAACGTATGGAATGTTCTACAAAATAACGTAAAATTATAGCAGGTACTGTTAGAATACAGTAAAGCGTTACATTAAGATGGAAATTCCTTTACGTATAATGTCATGTATGAATTCACTAATTAAATATACCAACTCATAATAACAAAACTGGTTGCAAACATTAGTTTATCGCCGTTAATTCCCGATTTGAATTACCCAAAATGGCGATAAATACTATTGTCCGCTAGCTCAGATACGATCGGCAGAGTAGGGGTGGGTGGTTGGATGCTATTGTTTCTCTGTCTTACGCTACAATTACCTTACCAGCAAAGCTCATTGAAATAGAAAGGAAAAAAATGATGATTAAGTTCAGAAGGGCGCCACACTCTCGTAGGGTCGTTTGTAATAACGGCCTACGTGAAACCGGA